>SNQJ01S0036177.1:96936-112405 GCA_010110895.2 Picea sitchensis | reverse complement strand
AAATCTACATGAAGTAGCCAGAAGGCTTTGTAGTGAAGGGAAACAAAGAGTTGGTCGGTAAGCTAAAGAAGTCACTATATGCTCTAAAGAAATCACCTAGGATGTGGTACCAAAAGTTTGACACATACATCCTTGGATTGGGATTTGTGAGAAGCAGGGTTGATCACTGTGTATATTCCAAGCAGGTTGGTAATCATTTCATTTATGTACTGTTGTATGTTGATGACATGTTGGTAAGAAATAACATGGATTTTATCAAGGAGGTGAAATCGCAGCTATCCTCCAAATTTGACATGAAGGATCTTGGTGTTGTTAACTTCATTCTGGGAATGGAAATTAAAAGAGATTGTGCAAACAAGAAACTCTGGTTGAATCAGAGAAAACATGTTGAGACGATATTGCATAGATTTAATATGCATGGAATTAAACCGGTCAAGGTTCCTATTCCTATAGGTGTAAAGTTATATGCAGATCAATGTCCCAAGACACAAGAAGAAGAAGAGAACATGTCCCATGTTCTATATGCCAGTGCAGTTGGCAGTTTGATGTATGCAATGGTATGTACTAGACCAGACATTGCACATGCAGTGGGAGTTTTGAGAAGGTATATGTCAAAACTAGAGAAGGAGCATTGGACAACAGTAAAGAGGGTCTTCGGGTATTTGCGTGGCACTACCAATTATGGATTGTGCTACCAGGGAAGACCAGGATTGGACAGAGTGGTGGACATACATGGCTTTGTTGATGCAAAATAGGATGGAGATATGGATCGCAGAAGATCTACAAGTGGGTATGTGTTTAACCTATTTGGAGGCACAATCAGTTGGATGAGCAAAAGACGGGATGTAGTGTCACTCTCAACTACAAAATATGAATACATGGCAGCCACTCATGCAAGCAAGGAAGCAGTATGGTTACAGAGATTGTGTTCAGGTATTGGGTTTGTACAACAAGCAGTGAGATTAGATTGTGAAGTCAGAGTGCAATATTATTGGCAAAGAACCCAACTTATCATTTGAAGACAAAGCATATTGATGTTCGGTATCACTTTGTGAGAGACATGGTTGAAGAAAAGAAGGTGGTGTTGGAAAAGGTTGACACTTTGAGGAATGTTGCAGATTCATTGACAAAGTCTGTGAACACAGAAAATTTCTCCTGGTGTAGAGTAACAATGGGCATTGATCCCCTGGATTGTTGACTATATAATCCTATGGACCACTGGATGCAAAGAAACCAACAAGTGGGAGAATGTTGGGTATGTGTTATATTCTTTGCATGTGTGTGTGGGGGCGCGTCAAATTCGACAATTGCATTTGACGATGCCTCTAGTAGTGTTATTTTTATCTTGTGCGTCGGGTACTTCCTAGGGGGGGGGAAGTATGGACCCCCTTGGTTACGTGTAGCGCCCCGAAAAAAAAATTTGGGCGGTTTTTGCTATTTTTAAGCGGTTTTCTAAATTATTCCCGAATTAAGGGATTATGGTTTTGGTATCTACGGAATACCTAAAACATTGTATATATTGTATGGTGAATGGTGAAATTCGATATAATGAATATAAGAAAGGTTTTCCCCGGTTGAGGGTTTTCGGTATAAATCTCGGTGTACTATGTGTATGAGCCATTGATTAAATTTTGTTTTGCTTAAGAATCTATATGCATTGCTTTGCTTCACAGGTTTAAAACTTACATTAATATGTACCAACATCATCAACTATACACCTCATGTATGTGTCAACTCATCAACTACTTGTCTCAACCATGTACCCAACATGTACCTCAACCAAAAGCCCTCATCAATTTCATCATCCAAATCTTATTTGTAACTCTGTAATATACTTGCAAACCTTCCTTAACTTTAACAAGAAGAGACTAGCATTTTCATCAAACTTTACTTTAGGCTCACATAACTAATTTTGGATTAGTCAATGACCCTAACTTGAAATAATCATAACTATGTACCTATAATGAATGAATATCTAAAAATAGTACACAATGTTCTTCAATGTCTTTTATGCAATTCCTCTAGGTTTCACTACTTGGAACCTCTCAGAAAAAGAGTTATAGCAAAAATGGCATACCTTGTTGAATTATGTCTTATTCTAGAGAGTGAACTTGTAGAGAGTGTCTCGCATGAAATATTTGTTGTATGGATCTAAAAATGGTACACAGAATACTACAGACTGTACTCTAACCAATACATTTGGTCTTACTGAATTTGGATCTGTTATAAAGAAGTTATGACATTTTTACCCAAAACATATGTTTTAGACTAGTTTTAGGACTAGACACAAACCCTATTTTCCACGAAGTGTAACTCCAAAAATACAACGAAATACAAGCTGAAATTTGTATCACAACTACTTGGATATGCTTCCTCAACGAACTCCAGATTTCACGGTCTGAATCATTCTAGAAAAAAAGTTATTGTGAAAAATGGTGAGATGACCTGTAAATAACATACCTTAGAAAGCATCATCAAAAGAATTTATCCTCCCTTGAATTTCGGCCTTTTTTACTTCACCTTCCCTCTGAAATTCGCCTTAGATATAGTTTGGTTACCTCATTCACTTGTAGATATTCAATATGCTCAAGTGTGATTAAATGAGATACCCTTGCCTCTTATTTGTACTTTTATGTAACTTCCTCAAGGGGTTACCTTCTAACCATCTTAAACCACTTTCATTATTTTAGGGCTAACCCACTTCTAACTACTTGTCCACTTAGTAATTTCTCCATTAACTTTATTATTTAAATAATTTCTTTTGTATCCACTTTGACTTATAGTACACTCATCACTTCACTTTATTATTTAAATAATCTCTTCTTTGCAACCACTTTGACTGCTTTGACCTTTTGAGGCTTCTAGATGACTCATGAGGGTTCTCCAACTTCACATGGCCATAAATCTCTAACCGTGAGGAGTTATGTGATGTTCCACATACCACCGGAAATGGAATGACATGTACTATCGATATAGAATAGTCTTACCTTCAAATATATTAAAACTCATACTATTATACATCAAACAAACTTGGTTCCATTATCCAAACCTTTGTGCTACCGGAATTCTCTATTGGACTTTCTTCAAGGGTTGACATCAATGATAACCAACCCAAATAATCACCAATATGTATCCTAGTCTACCTTGAATCAATGAGCTAAGGTGACGATAAAAAATTCCAAATTACTGGTTATTGACATGTCTAGTGCCATGTGATGTAGAGTTTATGAGGCATGTGGGAAACATTTCCAATAATCCATATATAAACCTTATCTAAATCACCAAATTTAATGTAATGGCATTGCCACACTCTAGTGACATCCCAATCTTCTTGTTACTAAAATGTGACATCAATTTTTTTCCTTTTTTGGGAATCAAAGTTTATTGGGAAAGGACCCACAAAAAAGCTTTAGACTAATGTTGAACCTTACTCCATAGCTATTTCACCTCATTAATGTTGGTATTTGATGCACGTGTCTCCCATTGGGTTCAGCTATTTCACGTCATTATTATGTTTGGTATTTCTTGCATATGTGTTCTTCCCGTTCATCTCAATTTAAAGATATTGTAACTTCTTAACATGTTAAAAACATGGTGAAACAATTGAATTTGCTTCCAAAATTTTAAATCATTGTTAGCATTATATGATGAAGTAGATAAATATTATATAAATATGTTTTCATTTTATCTATTTATGTTTATTTTATTTTTATACAAATTGTAAATTATTTAGAAAATCCACATGTTATCTACCATTTTAAAACATGGTGAAACCATTGAATCTGCTTTTGAAATTTTAAATTATCATTAACATATATGAATAGGTAGATGAAGATTATTTTTTTATTTGTTTTAAGTAGAACTGGGAGATTTAATATTAAGTAAAAGTTGTGGCGAAGCATACGGAAAAAGTACATATACAATGTATTCTTACATGGACAACCTCTCACAAGCCTTTGGTAGAGAATTGTGCCCAATTAACAACAAAATTTGCAAATGTTTCGAAAGAGGAGAAGCTTCAAAAAATTTAACAGTATAGACTTTCAAGAAAATGCCTAAGAAAAACCAAAATAATCATGGCATACACAAATCAATCTAAGGGGAGGTGGGCCTTATCTCCATCTTCTTCCTTATCTGATACATGCGCTAGAGAGTTCAAGTCCGAGAGATTAAAATCACCTGCAGGAGAGGAGACTTCATCAGAGAAGGCATAGGTTGACTAAGAAATCTGTGTTCGATGGGGACAAGCGAGGAATTCATCCAACTAATTGCACAAATCTCCACATTTGTCCTACAATTTTTGCAAGGATTGACGATGTTGGATGAGGATTTTGAGGCTAAAAATAACATGGGAAAACATACTACTCAGACATACTTGTAGAGATTGCATTAAGGTTCTCAATTCCTCAGTAGCTTGCGCAAGCTAAGAGATTTGTTCCTTAACGGAAGTACGCTCCTTGTGCGCCATGAGACTGGAAGCCACAAAAATCCATCCAACCAACCAAGTGCAGGAGCCAGGATAGACAGGGGATTCACCTGAGGCTGCTACAACTTGACCGCAATTTCAATGTCGCAGCTCATCCAGAGATGAAGGGAGGTAAAACCCCAGTTACACGCAGGAGAAGGCCATAAATAACCATCATGTCGGGGCTCGAACACAATTCCTTCTATGATTTCTTATACGGTTGATCATGCTTTGATCCAAAGAGGCAAATCCATATCCACCCATGCGGGAGCCTAAGAGACTAAAGGTTGGACAAGGAGTATTTATGTTGAAAGACACTGGGTCTTATGGATGCATGAATTGAAGAAGCCACTTAACATTTGTGGTGTTACTCCACTTGGAGGAAAGCAGGAGGAGGCATACAAGATCACATAGTATCCCGAGGCTAAGCAAGGGCGTGACGAAAGCATCACTCTCGGATGGGACAGGCGAGAGGAACCGAAGAGACAGTGAGTGGTGGTTGAAGGAGATAGAAGACACATGGAGATACAACACCAGAACTAAAACCAAAAGGTGGCTCAACATCAAGGGATTGGCTAAAATAATTGGCGTATGTTGATGGGTAGGACCCCCATTTTTTCTTTAGTTTCTAGGTTGGCTTACTTATCAGCTATGGAGTTATTTTGCCGAAAGATGTGGAGAAATTCCACTAGTGTACCATTCTAAATCTCCATTTTAATATGGAGCAATGATGTGCATCCTTAGGTAATGAACCAATATGAAGGTGTATAATGGTGTTCTTGTAGTCTCCAAGGATGATAAGCCATTGAATGTTACATGCACTAGCCTGTTGCAATCCTTGAAGTAGAGCACATGCCTTCGCTTGATTGTTGGTGGTCTAACCCAGAATATAATTATATATAAGTTCAATTGATACTCTAGGGCTAAAGAGAACCCCACCCACTATTGCCACCCCAAGGTAGATGAAGATTATTTTTTACTTTTTTACTTTTATCTATTTATTTGTATTTTCTTTCTATATAAATTTGTAAATTACATAGGAAAATCTAATTGTTTCCTTACCTTGAAAGTTAAATATAGCAAATATAATAGGATGGAAAAAAAATAACTTTGTTTAGCATATAAGAGAAACCTAAACATGGTTGGGGCATGGGGACTCTTGAAGAGACAATTGTTGGCTCTCTACAAATTCCTTGGTTCGAGGACTAACAACCAAGCCAAAAAGGAAGCATTGGTTTGAAACATTAAGAAAAGATTGAAGTCAAGATTCAAGCATTTAGAATTTGAATGAAACTAAAAATTGATTAGAGACTTATCTTAATGGTAAACACTAAGATTCGCCACAAGAAATTGAGGGACATAGTACATGGAGAAGAGAAGCATTTAAAAACTTGTAAGGATGCAAGTTTGTCTATGTTAAAATAATGGTTAAGAAATCAATAAATTGGTTGGCCAACAACACTGCAAGCAAGAGAGACAATTTGTTAACGTTGAACGTGGATTGTGGTGAACCAAGCCACTTCACCAGGTAAATACCCAATGTAGGTAGGACAATAGGTTATAATCCATAAAGGACAATATATTAAATATTAATGTATATGAATATGAGATGATGAGATACAAAAAGAATGAGGGCCTTATATACCCACGCAGGGGTTCCCTTCCATGAAGAGATGTGACCTTTCATTGGGAAAGTGTCTCTTCATTAATTATCCATTAACTATTATAATGTATTTATATTTATTATTNACTTATGGAAGACTTATCTCTTGCTATGGATTTTAATATCGTCTCCTTATTCTTTATTCCTGAATTAGTGATCATTGAGGAATTAAAACTATAGGATCTTCTAAGTGTTGCGTAGAACTGTCGAATTGTAAGGGAGATTGCCCACCTTAAATCGATCTTCTGCAAAATGGGTTTCTTGTAGAAAATTTGATGTATTTTGACTCCCATGATAACTTCTACCTTGAGCATCATTTGTGATGGAGGTAATAATTTTTGACATATTTTTCATTTGTTTATGTGGATACATTGATTGGTTGAAGTATCGATTTTTGTGATTAGGATGTCTATAAGGCATCCTTGCATCCTGATCTTTACTTCGTGTACTTGTAGCTTCTTCTTGATTAACACTTGAAATTGAGTCTTCTTCGTAGCCCTGGCTTCTTTCTACTTCAACATGTGAAGACCTGTTTACATCAATTGAATCCCTTTGAGCTGTAAGGTTGATTGAGTCTGTATTAATTGTTTTATCCACGATCAAGTTTTTTCCATTTGGAGACTTATGTAGTTCCATAGGTTAAGTCATTGTCTCTTTATCTACCAACGATTTATTATTGATAAGTTTTTCTAACTTGTCTTGTACCGTCTTCTTATCACTCTTTATCTTCTTAATCTGGGTGAGTAAACTTTGATTATGAACTTTTAGGTGACAAATTTATGCGTCCTTGTCTATGACGATTTTGTCACATTCTTTTCAGATCTCAAGTATTGACTGTTTTTTGTCTGACAGTAGTATTTTGGAGATCTGATCAAGATCTTTTGACGTAGATATTGAATCTGAATTTACTGAGACGTCATGTAATTTTATTTTTTTCTTCTTGTAGGAAAACATTACAAACTTTTTCTCAAGGTTTAATATTAAGCTACATAGCGTCTCTAACCAAGTCGAGTTGAGGATTATATCAACATATTTTTCATATATAGTTGTAACCTCTAAATTCGATACAAGTTTATAATCTTCGAGTGTCAACGGTAAATCCTTGATGTCGTATTTATTGCAAAAAAAAAGTATTTTGTTTCGATTACATTTGACTTTGGAATTATTAATTGATTCGTCAAATCCATACTTATGTGATTTTTCTTCTTATCTGGGAAAATGTGGATGCTAACTTCTTTTTCTTGAATATTTCATCTAAATGTTAATAATCTGATGCATCTACTTAGATGATTTTTACCATAAAATATTCCTTCCTTAAAATCCATTTTTTAATTTGAATTGACCTTATAATTCTTATAATATCTCTTTAATAATAATAAGACTTAAGCTTCTTGACTTAATAGATATTTTCCTCTAATATTCATTTATATTATTTTAAGAAAACAATCCTTGATAATTATTATTTTTATATAGAGAGAGTTTAAAAACTTTGAACATTTTCTTTATACCACCAAAAATAATTTGATATTCACTTAATCTCTTCTTCTTCTTCTTTTCCTTGGTAATTAATGAAAAATAATTTAATATTACCTTCACACTTTCCAAAAGAACTCTTTTAGTTATACTCCTTCCTTCTTATATATCTTTTCACTCCAATTTCTATAAAAAAAATTGTACTTTATAAAAAGTACCTTATAAATCCCTTTTATACTCTTGACTATTTGTTAGCGGCGGTGACCCTAAGTTTTGTGAAATACTTCTTTAGAGGAAAATACACAAATATATATTATATATGGTTATATGTGGTATGGAATACCATGGTCCAATGGTTTTCCAAAACCATAGGATGGTAAATCTCCAAAGGTAAAATAAAATATTCACTTTTCCTCTTATTTGAAACTTTTTAAATTACTTTTTTCTCACTTTTTAAATGACAATTAACTTAAGTGATGCCAAATCTGAAATATTTCTTTCAGAGTTCTTGTTGTGCACTTATACTTCTTCATGTGCCCCTTAAGAAAAACCTTTTGTTTTTTTTCTTTTCTTTTGTTTTTTTCTTCTCCTCTTTTTTTTTGTGTAGAATGACTTTTTTACTTTCGCTAAAATGTGTAGAATATTTTATTTATAAATGGTCAATGGCCAATATGAGGTCAAAGCCCTGATTTTAGAGAAACTTTATTTGTGGCGAAAAAACGGATCTAGACAAAGCTTTGATACCATTGTAGTGAACCAAGCCAGTTCACCAGGTAAATACCCAATGTAGGTAGGACAATAGGTTATAATCCGTAAAGGATAATATATTAAATATTAATGTATATGAATATGAGAAGATGAAATACAATAAGAATGAGGGCCTTGTATACCCACGCAAGGGTGCCCTTCCATGAAGAGAAATGACCTTTCATTGGAAAGGTGTCTCTTCATTAATTATTCATTAACTATTATAATGTATTTATATTTATTATTATATATTATGTTCATAACATGGATGGAGACATCAAGGAATAAAAGGAATATAGATGAAATTAGAATATATCTTAGCCAAAACCTAATCATGGACCCAAGTGGAGATTGATTCTTATTATTAGGTGGCTCTTGTGATGAAAATAGTGTATAAGCATGTTGTCTATAAAAATATCCCTTCTATTGAAATTAACTGTAGGTGGAGGGACCAACATCTTGCCAAACACAACTCATCAGGTTCTCATTAATGGAGATCTAGTGCCAAATTAAAGGCACTAGATAATTGAAATAAATTGCATCCAAGTTCAATGTTTGAACCCTTGGACTTCGAGCTCCCATTAGAATAGCAACCATGATAAAATTCATCACACAGTGCAAAGTTTTATGTCAACTTGATTGGGCCATCTCCATTAGGTTTTCATCCTTGTGGTATACTTTTGCACCAACATATCGTCATTGCAAGAGAGGGATAAGGAGAATCGCTGAAGAAAAACATGTAGGGTTTGAATCCCTTCGACATTAGAGAATCGTTTCAAAAGTTCATAATGGAGGCAAGCATATCCTAGGAGGAATAACTTGCACCCAGAAGACATGAGAATTTCCATTGCAACAATTATGGAAGTATTGGAATGAATTGAAAGACTACAAAAACATGAAGATGAACTACTTCAAAACCTCCACAGTGTTAACAAGAAGCTCTAAGAAGGTTTGGACTTCATATTGTTGTAGTTTTACTAAGTTGATAATGGTCAAAAGCAAATGAACGATATATTATTCAAAGAGATATTTTGATATCTCAATGTGTCGGTGATGAGCAAAGAGGCTCTACTCTTCCTTATGGATAAGCCAAATACAAAACAATTATCTTCACCAAAAACTCACATTGGTGAACTATGCAATCTTCCAAAATAACTAAAAATTATTATCTTCAAAAAGATATTATTACCTTAAGTATATATATATCTAAAATCCTTTAAAATAACTAGACAATTTTTTTTTAATATTAATATTGAATTCACATATGTATCTAAATTTATACTTTGTTTTTATTTAAAAAATTAATTTTAGTTTTATTGAAATAATCATAAAAATAAAAAGCAATAGACATCATTATCCCAATTATAAGTGCAAGGCATAAGCATCCCAATTTCATAATTCTAAGAGGTAATCAATGTAGGGATGGAGTCTCAATAAATAGACTAAGTGGACTAAAAAAAAAATTAACCACCTTCTTGGTTTTATTATGGATTCTTGTACTCGAGTACTCTTATAAAAATAAAATTTATTTTTTCCATTAAAATACGGATGCACTAAATTGTTTTTAAGAAAGCAACGTGAAAAGTAAAATAATTACTCAAAAGTTATAAGATTTTAAGAATTGCTTCCCTATCATGTAATACACATGTCAATTTTAAAAATATATATAATGTTTTAATAAAACAAATATATTAATTATTGAAAGGTACTCTTTTAAGATATTTTTGCTATCCAATGAAACCGTTGTTAACTTGTGAGTGATCCATAAAAAATTATTGTATAATTTGTTGTCAATTTTAGTATTTAATGAAGTCTTTGTTTAGTTGTGAGTGATCCATAATAGGTTATATAATTTATCGTCAATTTTAGTATTTTTTGGTGAAATAATTGGAATTTTAGTATTTTTTGTTGAAATAATTGGAGATGGTAGTTTGTAGGGTTCATTTTAATTGCAAGTCCTAGTTTGATGATTTTGGGTCTATAAAATTTTGGATATTATTTGAGGCATCAAATAATGATTTGGGGGGTCAAAACTTTGTGAAAAAAGTTTTCTACATATCGAGATCTTTTCAACAGTGTGAAGATCATCTTAATTGGAGTTTATATGAGGATGGCATGCCTCCTACAAGTTGATCTATCCTATTGGACACCATGATATCAAGTGGATTCTATGTCAACATGTATTACTCACACATGTGGAGCTAGTCACATGTGGACTTTCAAAAAGAATCTAGAACGTCCAAAATCCTAACCCTAATTGAGAGTTGAGGCATGCAAAAACCCTAACCTTAACTCTAGACGACTATTGGGACATTGTTAAACACGGGACCACTAAGATAGGAAGGGGTTCCATAATAGAACATAGCATTAGGAGTGGGATATTGAAGCAAATCAAAGGAAGCAGAAGATCTTATAGCAGCGATACATGCCATATTGTCCATGGCAACTCCATAGTGAGTATACGTTTTTTGTATTTGCATCTCATAGCTTAGAAAGGACTTGAAAAAGGAGCCAAAGAAAGAGAGATCAAGTTCTAGTGCCATCACTTCTTCTTAATATGTGTTTAAAGTGGAAGCAAATGTGGACATCAAACCCTACCAAGGTGAGATTGATGTTGTTAAGTTGAAGCAATGGTTGCAACAATTAGAAGTTTATTTCAGTGTTCATAACATAGGAGAAGAGCAAGAGAATTCATTTTCCTGACTAAATTTAGAGAGCCCTAACCAAACTTGGTGGGAAAGTCACACGAAGATGCTTAGGCTAGAGGGTGATCCCCCAGTAGCTAAGTGGGAGGTATTTAAAATCCCCATTAAGTTCTAACTCTACCCTATTGGGTAAGAAGAGGACTATTGGATCTGTTGGCATTACTTTCAACGGAAGCAAGAGCAAAGTGTGCAAGAGTACACTAGCGAGTTAAGAAAACAAACCATTATGTTGGGTACATCTCCCAAAAACCTAGATGTGCTCCTCAAATATCTGGGAGGTCTACACGATGATTTAAGGAGGCAAGTGATGCTCTTTAAAACTAATACAAATGATGAGGCTTGTGTGCAAGCACAATATCTAGAGAATATAGACAAGAAGAAAGGACAACCAAGTGATTCCAAGAAAAAAAACCAATAGGATGCTTCCAAGGAGGGAAAGAAGAAGTGGAAAGGAAACAAGAAGAACACAACAGTGACTCCACATCAATGCAAGGATCCAAAAAACCATTGTAACCATTATAACATCGATGGTCACACAGAAAATAAGTGTTGGAAGCTAGACAAGCTTTGTGTTCTTAAAGGTGAGAAATTGCAACTTATCAGAGAGGCTCATGCCTCCAAAGTTGCAGAGCATTTTGGCGTTTGGAAAACAACTGCCAACTTACAAAGGAATGTGTATTAGCCCAAAAAGCAAGATGTAGCTAGGTTCATTAGAGGATGCATACTTTGTTGTACCAACAAACCCGGTAATAGAAAGTAAGGTTTATACCATCCCTTACTTATATTTATTAAACCATGGGAGAAAATTTTCATGAATTTCGTCAATGGTTTACCAAGAACAAGAGACACAACTATCTATTTGTGGTAGTTGACATGTTTAACAAGATGTGCATTTCCATGCCTTGTAAAAAGATCATCAATTGACAAAATGCAACAAACATGTTCTTTGAAAAGGTCTAGGTGCACTTTGGGATATCAAGGAACCTTATCTAAGATACAGATACCAAATTTCTCACTGCCTTTTCGACTACACTTGGGGAGAAGATGGACACCAATTTGAAGAGATATATAGTTTTCCATCCACAAACATATGAGTCGAAAAAATTAGTGAACGGGACATTGGTTCAGTGTTTGAGGGATTATAATCAAAAGTATCCAAGGACCTAAGATGAAAATTTGATTTATTTTCATCATTCTTGTAAAAGATCAGTCCACACTTCTACCAATAAGTCCCCTTTTCAAGCCCACTTTCAATATTTGACACCTTAGCCCTCAGATGTATATTGACAAGAAGGAGAAGTGAAGGAAGACACCACAAGGGAAGAATTGAACACTAAAGGAATCATTGATAAGATCAAGCAAATCCATTTGCAAGTATAGGAGACATTGAAGAAGTCACGGGAAAAGTACAAGGCCTGGCATGATCAACACAAAATTGAGAAAATATTCAAAGTAGGAGACAAAGTTCGGTTGCATCTAAACAAAGAAAGTCTACAGGGTCTTGGCAAGAAGATCAAGTCTCTACAATATGGTCCTTTTGAAGTGTTGGATAAGGCAGGTGATAATGCCTACAAACTCGATCTTAGCCATACATGTGCATTTACTTAGTAGTGAATGTGGAAACTCTAAAACTCTATGAGCCTTCCATATTAAACTATGAAATTGGTGGGCAACCAAAAACTCTTAACAAAGTTACTATAAGATACAGTTTTGCAAAAAAATCCAAGACAACCATATGGGGACAACATGAACTCTGGCAGGCTAGGTTGAAAGGACAACTTCTAGGCAAGGCCAAATGGTACTACAGGGAGAAGGCAAAGGGAAATTTTCTTTACCCCCTTCAATAAAATATTCTAGGGACCAAAAGCCTCCCTTAATGGGGAGGTATGATCCAAAATGAATCATTATATAATTTGTCATCTATTTTGGAAGCATTAGTGTTATTAGCTTGTAGAGCCCATTTTGGTGATTTGGTGTCCAAAACCTTCTAGAGGTTGTTTGGGTCAAAATTTTGTGAACAAAGTTCTCAACCTCTCAACATTGTTCTATGCATTGAGAGTCGTCCAACAACATGATGGTCACTTCAATCAAAGTTTGTATGCATAAATTATGCCTCCTGCAAGTTGACTTATCCTATTGACCATCATGATATCGAGTGGATGTCACATCAACTTCCATTACTCACACATGTGAAGCTAGTCACATATCAACTTTCAAGAGAAATATTGAGGGTCCAAAACCCTAACCCTACTAAAGAGTTGAAACATCCAAAAAATCTAACCATAACCTAGACAACTATCAAGACATTAAATACTAGTCTATTAGGATAGGCAGGATTTCCATTCTTATTACATTGTTTATTGTCCAATAGTAGAGTATAGAATTAAAAGGGGGGTATTGAAGAAGAATAGAGAAAGTAGAAGATCCTATAGAAACCATATAGGTCATAGTTTACATGGCAACTCCATAGTGAGTGCATTGTCTTTGTATTAGCCATTCATAGCTAAGAAGAAAAGAGCAAGTCGTAGACCTCACCTTCTAGCTAGGTTTTTCCCGTAATGTGGATGGTGTGTTATTTGCTTAACTTCATTCATTTCAATTTCAATTTATTTTAGTATTTTGTGTGCTAGACTAATAATATTAAATCTGACTTTAAAGTACAATGTTGCATAATAAGAGATTGCAGAATATTGTAAGATTTATTGTGACGATCTATTCAAGTGGAATATCCACAATAGTTTACATATCAGTGAGGTTGACAAATTATTGAGTCATCCATCAAGATTCCATTCTTATCGTGGTATGTTGTTTTATAATGGTATGTCAAGAAGGGGTGAGATCAAGGGCAAGTCTTGGACAATTCAATAGACTAAATACCCCTTGATCTTGGCATCTAAGCCTCTAATGAACTCTATGTTATGTGACAAAGCCCCTCAAACCATAGTTCTAAAAGTAAATGCATATTTCAATGTAAAACATTTCGACTTCAAATAGTAAGTTCAAATTATGAGGGGATCTACAATATAATAAGCACAACACCAAATTTCATGGTTTTGATCATTTTAACTTTCCCGAAGAAGAAAAAAAAAAAAAAAAAGCGATGAGATGAGATTTGTTTATCTTGCAAGTACGTGAAATATTATCTTAAATAAAAATAAATAAACACAAAAGAAAGTTACATATATAAAAAGAAATCAAAATCTTAAAATAAAACCCTAAATCCACTGTAACTAACCAAAGAAATTTCAAATAAATGGAAATCGCCCATAAAGTCAATATAAGTAAAAGTAAAGGAATGTTAACACTAAGTGATTCCAACTCTAGTGAAGAATAATGGATATACTTAAATATCTAACAAGTCGTCGTCGTCAAGTCCAATAAATTAGATTAATCGATTTGAACCCATTGTTTCAAGGCAGAGCTCTTCATGAGGTCTTCAGTTTTAATTTTGATGAGGTTTGAGATCCATAAAGTCCCACTAAGTTACTAGCTACTATTGTGGATATCAATTGAATCTCCTTTTATCTTGATATTGAGTAAGAGAGAAGAATACCGCATAGTTTTCCTTAAAAAAAAAAAAGGTAATACTCATCAACTAAATATCATATCTATATTAAAACAATCCACTACTATAGTAGCTTTTCAAATGTTTAATGTAAAGTAATTATAGATGATTACTGAGAAGAAAGACGTTGAGAACAACTTTTACAATTTTCATCTTTTATTATAATTGCAAACCAAAGGGACCTTTTGACAAAATTTATTATATATTAAAAATATTTAATTAGTTTTTAACTTAAAACAACTTGATATTTAAATTTATCAAGGGTTTGTTTTTTATAAGTAAATGAAGATTTTTATATTTTTTATAAATTGTATATTAAGGATTTAGTTAGTCAATAAATTTTGTATAAAGAATCTAAATAAGTTAATCAAAGGTGATCATCAATTGTTAGCTTAATCAATTTAACCACTTGCTCAAAGCATGTTATCGATAAAAAGACCTTATGTCATACGTTCAAATCCAATCGAGCCACTCAAGATTATTAGTCCTTATTGTAGCTCATAGTTATGTCACTCTCCATTCGAATATTTCAAGGAAGACAAGGGATTCCATGAAGTTTTCCTTGAACCAAAAAAAAAAAAGACACAACCAAGGGTTATCTAGTTTTCCCTATATGTTAATAATGTTATATATAACATTATTTAAGGATAGTGATAATGTAGATTTTATTTTAGACATGCATCCAACCAATTAAGCAAATAAAAAAAATCATTAATTTTTTTGTTTAGTTCAACTAGTTTCGAGAAGTGGAAGGACTTCATGAGGTTTACTTGGGGAAAATAAAAGTTAATCAAAAGTTGTCTAGTTTAATCAAGGGTGAGCCTCAACAATTAGCTCAATCGATTTAACCA
>SNQJ01S0036177.1:70860-96926 GCA_010110895.2 Picea sitchensis | reverse complement strand
GCAATATTTTTTTTGTATCATGATTCATTGCCTCAATATTTTCCATGCCTTGGTGCGTTAAGAATGTCCAAGTGCTTTTCATAGTGAGAGGTTTTGCAAAAGTTATTAGATCCTTCTAACCCCAACTATCCAATGATTTTGGAAGGAAATCCTCTACCATTTTACAAGGGAAATGCCATCTTTCGTTTTATTATCCATCGACTATTTTTTTATCATCATCTTTATGAGCTCGTAGAGCACTAGTTTTGGGATATAAGTAAGCCGCATCCAATACATTGGAATTGCCTAGACACAACCATCTATTGCACCACAATGAGACATGATGTTGAATTTTCTCCATGAGCCATATCCAATATGTGTTGGTCATCATTTGACTTTAGATGGAAGCCAAGGTATTTCATACAATTTTCAAAGAAGACATTGGGTTGGAGAAGAAACCCTCCTATCAAGTCCTTTTGACCTTGGGGAACCATATGATAACAAATGGAAGATTACCTGAAATTGATTTCCATGCCTATGACATTGCTTAAGAGATTGAGAGCTTTTTCCACTTCCTTTGCATCACAAACAATGTTGTTCCCATACAACAATATATTTTCTAGAAAGAGAATATAGGTATTGCAATCTGCCCAACCACCTTAACTCCATTTCGGGTGCCTTGTTGACTTGAATGGAAGAGGCCTACTCAAGATTTCAACAAGGAGGAAGAGAAGGGGAGACAAAGGACAACCTTGTCTACAACCTCTATTAGGCTAAAATAAACTTCTTATTGATCCATTTATTTGCACGACATTACTCCTAGTTGACTAGCATTGCTTGATCTAGTTGATAATGCTAGGATGGAACCTTGCTCGATTCAAAATTAATCTTAGGGAGAGCTAACTTACTCGATCATACACCTTTGATAGATCGATTTTGCTACAAAGACTAGGACTATTTGGTTTTGATCAAATTGGATGCCCTTTTATGTGATTCCGATCACATCATGAATTATTCCTCCATCTAAAAAGCTATGTACTCTCTAGATACTCCTTTCGAACTAACATGCTTATTCTATAGTCTACTAGTTTTACAAAGGGGAATGGGTGTGAATTGATCAAAACAAGTGGGGTCACTAGTTTTTGGAATATTGGCGATGAAAGTGGAGGGAGTTGTAAGGTCCAAGTATCTAACTTTTAAGCGTGATTCCTCAACAACTTGCATCAATTCCTTTCCCACAATATCCCCAAAACCCCTAAATTTTTTGGTAGTGCCATTGCTTGACCCTGACCCTTGTTTGAGTTCAAAACTTCCTTTAGAGTTCAATACTTCAATTCCTCTCTTGAAATTGGTTGAAGAAGTCATTCATTCTATTGCTGATCCACCATATTGCAAAAGAAGGAAGATATAGCTAGGTTACTGCTTATAGTTTCTCTTCTAGGCTATAGTTAGACTTTCTCGTAATATCTAAATGCTTATTTTGCAATGTCCATAAAGGCCACATATTATCGCCCTTCACCATTGTATATTTTCTATATTATATTCTCAGATTGTTTGGTTATTGCGTGTTTATGGAAAAACATATTATTGTCATCTCCTTCCTTCAACGACATGGCTTGGGATTTCATTCTTCATCTCGCTTCTCCCCATATCAAACATCTCTGTTTTTTCTTCTTTAGGGACTACACTTCCTCTATAGTTTCTTGTTGACACCCATTTGTAATAAGCTCCCCATTTGTTCTATCTAGAAATAGTTTAATGTTGGATAGTTGGATGCTAGAGTCCTTGGAAACCCTATTGTGGGATAAGGGGTACTCATACTTCCTCTCTTATCGATGCCTATTTTTGCACAAATCCTTGGGAAATCTGGTTGTGAAAATCATTGCAACCAAAACTTGCAATCTTAGGCACTATAAATTGTAGCTTTAGAGGATAACATGGCCTCTAAATCAACCTAGATGGTTGAAATCACAATTTGAACAACAAATTTTGTGATTTCAACAATCTTAGCTTTGTTGGATTTTGGAGATCTCCAAAAACAAGATGGTATGAGTGCCCCTTGTATTGCACTAAAAACCCTCCTTGCCCACTTCTTGCGACTCCTTTGACTCACAAGGTTTGTTTTGATGGATCACATAACATTTCCTTGGGAAGAGGGATTGAAGCATTATGAGGTGGATGAGTCCAAATCCACAAACTCTTGATATGAAAGCTAATGAGGGTTAACTTAGGTTTTGATTATGCAAAAATCTATTGAAATATGATTAGGGCATGATCATATCCATTTCCATTGATAATAACAAATTTGTAATTTCCAATAGAATAAGGATTTCTTCCTTAACGAGAAATCTGTCAAGTCTCTCTTCACAACATAATCTTCTCCCTTCATTTTGTTACTCCAAGTGGGATGAATTTAAGGAGGTTCTACATCTATGAATTGGAGCCAAATTTCACGAGGTTCTACATCTATGACTTGGAGTCGAACTTCAAGAGGCTCTACGTCTATGAGTAGTTCTTGCTCGAAAGGGACTAAAAATATTGTGCTAAAGGAACTAGTCTCTCCCGGTGACACCAAATTTCTGCATGAGATGTAGTAAGGTTGAAGTCATCTCTTATTATGAAAGAATGGTACTTAAAAATACCTAGATCCTTAAGCTCGTCCTATAAGTCCTTTTGGTTTGATAATGGCCTATAAATCCTTAATTTTAAGGGATAATTTTGTTTCTTTGGAGAACAATGAAAACAAAATGGTAGTGTAAATTCATTTTATTCCTCAAGTGAAAGAGTGAGTCCACCTAGTGATAAGACCCCATACTAGGTATTTTTTGTTCAAAGCCATAGTCTCTTGAAGCATAATGATGTCTGGTCTATACTTTGGGAAAGTTGCTTTATGTATTGATTTTGCGGGGCCAATCCCAATTCCTTTACTTCCAAAGAAAGGATGATTGTTTTCTTCTTGGAGTTGGTAGGGGCGAGGATGATAGCTTATTCTTTTTGGAGGGGGCTACCCTTGTTCCAAGGACCCCAATGATAGTGATTATCTTCTTGTTTGTATTTCTTGATCACCCTGTTATTTAACATTGACTAGTGTAGAATTCCTACTCCTTCAAGGCTTGTTTGTTCTAGTATGAGAGTTAGATTCCAAACCCCTCCCTAGGGGGCATTGTTAGTAGCCTCTCCCTTAATTTGCGATTTGGCCAGATATCTCCTCCTAGATGTCAGGGTTGATTCTTCTTTCCCCTCATGCTGGTGAGAGACCAATGGACGAGCATTTTGAGAGGCAAGAGAGACAACCTTAAAACTTGGGGGTCTCAAAGAAGAGTTTAGTCCTAAAAGGGCATAAGGGTTTTTAGTGTTGTTCCTTCTTGTTCTTGAAGATAAACATTGTGAAACCCCCCACTCCCATGTGGATCAATGGGTAGTGTCCAATTTTTGAGCCCCAATTTGTTTGAGCCCACTTGTTGAGGCTTTCTTCATTAAATCTTCACATGTCAAATGGTCCAACAAAAACTATTTCTAAGTATGTCGAAATTGTATATGCAACAATATTCTCCTCGATAACAAGCCTCGTATCACCTTCTCTCTTTTTGATGCAGGGTTTTGGCTTCTTCTTCTTTTGACTTAACCTTATTTTCAGGGACACCACCTCCTTGTTCGTGGAATTTGCCAAAAAATTGTTAAAAAGATCTTTGAAGCTTGGTCTCCCTTGTGCAGGAATAGGCAAAGAGAAATCCAATGAAATGGAGTGCAATTTCTTACCTTTAGCTTTTTTGATGCACCTCACTACGTAGAAGATTGTGCACTCTTCCCTCCATTTGAGATCAACTTTCCTATAAAGGGCATTGGTAGCACTATTGAGAATGTTGATGGAGACGAACTCCCAACCATAAGCAATTGATGAACATGCAGATGCACCTCCTCCCTAAATCCTCTAACCACATCCATAACTTTTGATTTGCCAACATTGTGAGGGGTTAAAAAGCAAAGAGGGTCTTGATAATTGAAGGCCAACCACCTTCTTGTGGTGGTCCCCATTCTCTGGTAGGATCAATGAGGATAAACCAAGGGATGACATTGGAGATAAATCCTCGAGTGTTGTTGGATGATTTTCAAAGCGAGCTAATATTCGATAATATCATCAAAATGAATGTTGTGAACATTGGGCGCATGCCTAACATTAGCCATTGGGAAAGCTAGGACATTCGAGATAGTTTGTGATAATTTGTCAACTAAATCTTCTTTTGGAGAATTGATTCTTGGAAGTAGAAGATCAACACGATCATCTTTTAAACCGATGCCCAAGGGTCATTATGCTCTTAACAATCAAACTCTCCCTCCATGATCTCCAATTTCGTAAAATTTGAGCTTTGCCTTAAAATTGATCCATTTGAAGAGGTCGGGTTTAGCAAATCTCAAGACTCTTTCAAGGTCGATTGAGCATGCAATGAAAAAACTTTTGAAACAAGCTTTGAAGCACCCATTATTTTTTTGTACACCACATGAATGTGAGGGCAATCTCTCAATATGTGTCCAGTGTGATGACAAAACTTACATTGAAAGGACATTTTTTTAATGGCCAACAATTGAAGCCATTTGAATTCTCCACATACCAAGGTGATTTGATTTGGGAAATCACCATTTGTACTCGTGAATACCAAAAAATACAACACATCTTCTAACCTTAGGGTTTTGGGATCACATATTGGAAGGATCCTAGGGCATCCTCAATACCTTGGAGGCCTTGAGGGTTTCAAAGATGTAGTGGAAGCTCTGGAGGCACACCCAAAGATATTGAAGATCCTTCTAGGTAGTGTTAGAGTTGAAACTTTTATACCAAGGAAGTAATACTACACTAGAGTTGCCATACAAGCACAAATGCGCTTTTTGAACCACCCCTTTATCTATAGGGTTTTAAAAAAGGAAGGAAAAGAAACAACTATACAATTTAAAAGGAAGGTGCGAAACAACTATACAAGGTATTTGTACATTTTGGCAATTTGACCTTTTCCCAATCCAGATATTGTTAGTATCTTCGCATGTGCGGCGCGTCAGATACAACAACCCGCTTTGACGATCTCATAGATACCATTAACCGCGTCACCAATTTTTTCGCTAGTTTTTGCTATTTTAGCGGATTTTGCTATTTTTAGCTGTGGATACCATTCATCCCGGATTAAGGGATTAGGGTTTTGGTACCACTTTTAATACCTAAAAACATTGTATATATTGTATGCATTAATGGTGAAACCGAAGGCAATGAAAACAAGGCGCTTCTGGGTTGGTGCTCCTGCAAAACCTCCTTGTACTGCGGTAGCGTTTTATTGATTAATTCTCTGTATTATTAAGAATCTATATGCATTGCTTTTACTTCTCGTTGTGTTTAAACTCACATGTGGTATCGAGAACGTTTCGGCTTCTAGGACTTCATAAGCTGAGGGTTTGCCCGCCCTGATAGGATCAAGTTGACTCAGTCCGTGGAACCCGGTTTAGTGGGAGCTTTGCGCGGGTGATTCTCATGTTGAAAGAGAATAGCTAGGAGTTATAAAATTGAGATTAAGAAATTTAACAATCATATCTTTGAGCTACAAAAGATCAAGATGGAGGACCTTATTGTAAACAAAGAATAATGGATCGCTATGGATCTTGGTACGTTATCCGTACACCATCTACAAGCAATTGTAAGCACCGGTATACGCAACCAACAACACACAAATCCATTAGTACACCGGGCCATCGGTATACAAGATTGGGATGCTGATGAAGACAAGGATACCATTCAATTTCACCGTGATTAGGTTGTTATCGTCTCGAGAATTCCGGCAACCAGCATAACGCGATGTTAGTGAATTTGTATCAATCAAAACCCCTCAAATGTTGCTCTTCTCGAAGAAGTCAGATTATCTTGGATGGAAGATGGAGATTCTCTAGGGTGACTTAACATCTAAATGCCTTTAATAATTTGGTAAGTCAACTTGATATGTTAATATTATGATTGCAATATAAAGAGGTGTATTGTTTTGTTATTATGTTTCGTCAATTCTGGGATAATTCAAGCAGTATGTAGTACCCACACTAATTCCAATAGCGGCGAGTATGGCTAATGCTTGTTATCCAAGAGATGAGGCTTAAAGTTAATGGATGAAATCAGATAATGTTTTATTTTGTAAGAGGCTTAATTCCAGATAGGAACTGTAGTTTCTGATGGAGATCTAAATCTACGTAGATCTAAGTCCCTGCACCCTTTATAAAATGTCGCAGCGTGTAAAACAAGGCATTATAAGAAAGATTGCAAGTCTAAGCATAGTTGTTGAAAGTTCAAAGGACTGATAGTACTCCTCTTCCATCTGAGGTGAAAACCTCCATCAAGAAGGAGGTGATGTTTACCTAGCATCTACAAGTACACATGCAAGAATCGTGGTGTATGGTTGATCGACTCAAACGTATCATACCATATGACTCTTCCGGTTAAGGAAAATATGATGGTGGTGATGTATTCTAGAGATGACCGACAACAAAAATCTTGGGACGGAAGGGTTGTTGTTGCTAAATGATGGAAGGATTAGAACTCTTCCGAGGGTTCTACACATTCCAAACTAGCCAAGAGCTCCTCATATCCGTAGCGTTGAGTGATGCAGAGTGAAAATCAGATTTGAAAGTGCTGACAATTTGCAAGTTGGATGATGCAGGAGCAATGGTGTTGATGTGAGGAGTTCATTGTGGAACTCGCATGTTGTTAAAGAACCCATTAATGTAGTGTAACAATTTTGTTAACCTTGGAGCGTAAAACGAAGGAGACAAGAAATACCCCAGTCCTAAAGAAGACTATGTCAGGGCATCAAAGACTGGGGCATATTGAGAAAAAGGCCTTCAACACTACACCTACAAAGGTATATCAGCGGCGTCGAATTGCACTGATTTTGATTTCTTTGAAAATTGCATATATGGTAAACAAAATCGGTAAGATTCCCATCTGGTGCAAAAAGATCAAAGGGGATCTTAGAGCTGATACACGCAAGGATGTCAACCGCCTTCGCTCCATCCCTAGGTAAATCAGGTATTGCGTTTTATATTCATAGATGATTAAGGAACACATGGATTTATTTTTTTTTTTTTTTTTTTTATTTTTTTTAAAGAGTTTAAGGCTCTGGTTTAAAATCAGACAGAGAAGAAAAAATAAAGGTATTGAGAATGATAATGGTGGAGAATTATGCTGAAAATGAATTTGAAGAATTCTCAGAAGAAGTGTGGTATAAAGACATAAGACTACCCATACACCTCAGACGAGCTGCGTAAAGGACAATTACGACATCGATGGAAAAGCAAGCACATGCCTCAACGGTGCCCGTTAGAACAAGCATTCTCGCGTAGACAAGAGTACATCATGTTACCCCGCCACCATCACTTTTCATCGCTAGACATTACAATTCCACATGAGGTGGTCTCCGGAAAGAAACCCCTCTTCAACATCTTAGAGGGTTCGGTTGTGATGCTTATGTACAAGATCCAAAGGAGCACAGTAAGCTTGATAAATAAAGTTGAAAAGTGCATTCATTGGTTATAAAGATGGTGAAGCAAAGAGAAGCTTTAAACCCTAAAACCAAGAAAATTGTTTACAATGGAGATGTTGTTTTCAGAGAGGCAAGATGCAACATACATGAATTCCTACCAACGCAAAGTACTAAACTCGGTGTTGGAGCTTTGAGCTGATGATGCAAAATCAGAATCATCTAAAGAAGAAGAAGCGTAGGAAGCGTAGTTAAGAAGAAGAACCTACACCTTATTGAGGAGACCGCGAGATAGAAGGCAACCGAGGTATCCATCCGATTTCGCCAATTTTGTTTTATCTATTATCGATGATGATCCCAAAACTGTGAGGGAAGCAAGTGTTGAATTCAGAGATAGTAAACTCGAAGAAGGCCATGGTTGAAGAAATGGATCCCTGATAAGAAAATGAGGCATGGATAGTTGATTTCCAAAATGGAAGAAAATCAATGTAGTAGCAAAACAAGAATTTTAATGTAGAAGGTGAAGTGGAGAAATACAAAAAGCTCTGCTATAGCAGTATATTCCCTGTGTAGAGAGGGAATTAATTGCAGATTTTCTCCTCGCTGCTGTAAGTTAAACTTATTAGATTTCTTTTATCTATTGTCGCTTCTTTGATCTTGAAGTGGAACAAATGGATGTGAAGACAACATTCCACATGCAGGATCCGAAGAAGAATCTACATGAAGCGCATGGACGGTAGTGAAGGAAATAAAGATTAGTCCTCAGAGCTAAAGAAGTCACTATACTGTCCTAAGCAATCACCTAGGATGTGGTACCGTGCTTGACATGATAAGACCTCCGGATTGGGATCGTAGGAAGCAAGATGATCATCATATATTCCAGATGCTGTTGGTAATCACTTCATTTATGTAGTGTTGTATGTTACTGACATGTTGCGCCAGAAATAATGGATGCTATCAAGAGGTAAATCACGCCATCCTCCAAATTGACATGAAGGATCTCGTGTTGCTAACTTCATTCCCAAAATGGCGACAGCAGATCAGCAAAACAGGAAACTTTGGTTGAATCAAGGAAAATATGTTGAAACAATAATGCAGAGGTTTACCATGTATAAACCCCATCAAGGTTCTATTCCCGCGAAGAACGTAAAGTTATCCAGCATCGCTAGTCCCAAGATTACTGTGAAGAAGAAGAGGATGTCCCATGTTCCATATGCTGCTGCGCTTGCGCTTTGATGTATGCAATGGTTTGTACTAGACCGACATTGCATTACGCGGAAGCCGGAGCAGGTATATGAAAAACCAAAGAAGGAGCATTGACAACAATAAAGAGAGTCTTTATCTTTCGTGGCACCACTGCTATGGATTGTACCAAGAAGACTGGATTGGCGGTGCGACATACATGGCCGTTTATGCACCGCTGAGATTTGATCACGGTTAACTACAAGGGTATGTGTTTAACCCATTTGGCGGAGCAATCAATTGGATAAGAAAGACGTCAGAGTGGCACTTCAACTACGTATCAATACATGGTAGCCACTCATGCAAGTAAGTAAACAATATGGTTACAAAGATAGTGTTAAGGTTCGTGCGATACAGCAATTAAGCAAGTGAGATTAGATCCGCACAGCTTAGAGTGCAATATTCCTGCAAAGAACCCAACTTATCATCAAAGACAAATCATATTTACGTTCGCAATTACCTTTGTGAGAGATATTGAGGAAAAGAAGGTGTTGTTGGAAAGGTTGACACTTTGAAGAATGTTGCATATTTATTAACAAAATATGTGAGCACCGGGAATTTATTTTGGTGTATAGGATCCATGGGAATTGTTGCCTCGGATTGTTGACTATATAACTCGACTGTGCAAAGAAAACAAACAAGTGGGAGAAATGTTGGGTATGTGTTATACCCTTTACATGTGTGTGTAAGCGCCGAGGCGGAAACCGCACCGACGCATCCCCGAAATCGTGATAATGGCAACCTGTCACGATCCTCGGCCGATACTGCAACTGTCATATTCTCAGGGACTCAATTTTTTGGCGGTTTTTCGTCAAGCGAAATGATATTCTGCTATTTTATTGATTTGTAAATGAACCCTGATTAAGGGATTAGGTTTGCATCTACTAATACCTAAAACGATGTATATTGGCATCCACTGGTGAATTCATTATATCGAAAATAAGAAAGGTTTTCCGGGTTGAGGCTCTCTAAAAAATCTTTGTGTACTGCGGTATGAGCCATTGATTAATTCTGTATTGCTTAAGAATCTATATGCATTGCTTTATCACAGTTTAAAACTTGGCGATGGAGCCAGAAGGGTAAGATTTTCAATAGAATATGAAACGAGGGCCCTTTTTCTCAATTATGTAATCCCATCTTTGATCCATTAAATTTAAAGGCCGTTTAGAATTAATACGACTGAATACATTTTAGGTCCCTTTGATGGGCCAAGGAATGTATTTTGAGCCTTCAATGATGTTGATTACGTTTGGTTGTCATTGATGTCAACTTCTAGCACGCCCACAATGACAAGTACGGTAATGTACCCAAGATTGTTTGATGTAAAGATACATCTTACCAGGTCTTGTCGTGTTGATAAGAAGGAAGATGATGAATTCTGCAAAAGCGGCCCTGATAGAAATCACTGGAAGACGCTTTGTGGAGTAAAGAACCCATGCTTAATTGTAATGAGATAGCTGACAATGAATTTGTCGCAAATCATTCTGATGGATGCTTGCCATTCCATTTCGGTGGTATGTGGAACGCCACATAACTCCCTCACTATGAAGGAAAGTTATGGCCATGAGAAGTTGGAGACCCTGTGTTTGTGTAATGGACCCAAGCTTAATTGATGTATAATGGTATGAAAAATAGTATATTCAAATGTAATATTATTCTAGATGGATAGTACATGTTATTCCATTTCGGTGGTAATGGGAACATCACATAAATCCTCACGGTTTGAGTATGGCCTACGGGTTGAGGACCCTCATATGTCATCATCTCCAGAAGCCCCAAAAGGTCAAAGTAGTCAAAGTGGTTTAAAGAGATTTTAAAAGGTAAATGTAATAAAGTGAAGTGATGAATGCATTATAATTCAAAGTGAATACAAAAACAATTGGCTCAATATCAAATTTAAATGAGAAATTAGAAAGATTAACCTCAAAATAATAAAAGTAGCTATGACTCCGAAGATGTTTAAGGAAAGCTACTAGTATATAAATAAGAGGCAAGACTCCCTTTCTTATTTCTTAATCACACTTGGAGCATATTGACATCTTTAGGTGTCCAGGTAACCAAGGATAGAATGCCAAAATTCTCGAGGAAGGTGAATTAAATAAGGTCTAAATTCAAGGAAGGATAAATTCCTTTGATGGTATCTTTCTAAGGTATATTATGTCATCTCACCATTTTCGCTTATATTTTGTTTCTATAATGATTCAGACATCGAAATTGCTATTCCATTGAGAAACATATGCAAGTATCCTCGGGTGGGTAAAAATTCAGCTCGGTCGTATTTTTTGAGTTACACTGTGGAAAATAGGATTTGTATTGGGGCCCCGAACTAGTCAAAAACATGTGTTTCGGGTAAAAACGCTAACTTCTTCATACTGCATCCAAATTCAAGTCCTCTCAAAATGTGTTGGTTATTAGGTAATAATCTTTAGCATGTCGTAATAGTTTTAGAGAAATTCAACAAATATTCCGTACAGGTCACGCTCGCATAGTCGCTCTCTAGAATAATCCTTAATTCAGCAAGGCATGCCATTTTGCTATAACTCATTTTCTAAGAGGTTCCCAGCAGTGGCCCTCGAGGAATCGTACAAACACAATCAAGGAATTATCAGTATAAACCATATTCATTACAGGTACAAAGTTGCGATTACTTCCGCTAGGGTTGGTTAATTAATCCAGTAAACTAGGCATGTGAGACTAAAACAAGTTTGATGAAAACGATAGTCTCTTGTTTTTAAAGTTAAGGAGTTTTGTAGGAATTTGATCATATAAAATATGTCTATTACAAAGCTACAAATGTTATTTTGATGATGAAATTGATGAGGGCTTTGGTTGAGTGCATGCTTGCACATGGCTGAGACAAGTAGTTGATGAGTTGGCACATTTGGCAGGTATAGCTGATGATGTTGGTACATATTGATGATTGGCAGTTGATGAGTAGTGGAAACATGATTAGTACATACTCTGGTACATGGTTGATGCACTTGTTTATGGTATATAGGTTGATTACGTTATTTGGTAGCTGTTGAAAGTACGCTTGATTAATTTGTTTATGGTACGCCATCGCATGTGCTGAGCAGCCGGATGCATGGTTCAGCCTTATTGGTATAGGTTTACAACGTATATCTCACAGTGACAGGTATACATTGGTTCCATTATTCTACTTATAATTCAAAGTGGTTGGACGAGGCAAGGACAAGTGGTTGTAGCCACCAATTCAGCCAGAGTCGAGAACATAGGGGCTGTATGAGAATGGGATTTGAGCTTCCCCGTGGTTGTAGCCCCGAGAAACAAGTGTTGGTTTCCTTTCACAGAAAACAAAGGAAGCTGGTGTTTCCAATGAACAATTCTTCAAGACATATAAGAAAAACATCTGCGGTTTTCTCCCGATTTTACTCTTAATGAAAACACTGTGTAATCGCGGTATGTGTATGTTTGTTCATTTGTTCATTGCTTATTTACTCTGCAGTTATTGGATGATAATGCTTCATTGATATAACACTTGGATTATATGGTTAAAAATAATTAAATTGCTCTATTACTGATCCACCCCCCTCTCAGTAATCCAACACAAGGATTCATTTTTGACCTCAATTCCCAGAATCTCCACTTGAATTATTCTCAGTCTTTCAGCAATGGCCACCCTAGAAAAGTCATTTAAAGAAAAAGTAGGCAAGGATTGCACCTTCAAAACTTTTGATAAGCTTTGGATCTTTTGCAAGAATACCCTTTAGTGCAAAACCCTTTTCCGAAAACTCTATCCTGTCACCTCATCTCTCTTCTTCCCTCGTTCCTCTATGATATATATAGATGTTGCAATATAGTGTATTGATTTCTTCACCCAACGAGTGTTTCTGGAGTTAACTCTTTGTTTTTCTTGAAAGAAAACTGGTATAATAAAATCTCCCCCTGTACTAGTATAAGAAGTCCTTAGGCACTCTTAATATTATGTAGGGATGGAGGGTCTCAATTCTCTAATAGTTATAGTTTCGGCTATGTTAAATTGGATAATTGGATTTGTGATATAAGCACAATTGTAACAATGAATGTAAACAAATTGACGACACATGTTATATACTTATTTATTCGTATTATGTATATATAGGAGTACATGAAGTCCAAAATTGGAATGTACGAAAACCACATCGATTCCTTCTCCTTTTAAAAAATGGTTGAATTAAACAAAATTCTTCAACATTTGTAGGATTTTAAAAATAATGGTTTTATATTTTATTTATTTAATTGGTTTGTTGTAAGTCTAAAATATGAATTATTTGTAAAATAAAAAATAACAATAAAATCTACTCTATCATCATCCTTAAATAATGTTAAATATAACATTATTTAACGTATAGGGAAAACCACATAACCCTTGATTAACTTTTTTTGGGTCAAAGGAAAACTTATTGAATACCTCTTCATTAAAATATTTGGATGGAGGGTGACACAACTGTGAGTTTAACCTCAAGTGATCAATTGGATTTGAAACTGTGACCTAAGGTGTGTCCATGGACAATATGCCTTGAGTAGATGGTTAAATCGATTGAGCTAATTGTTGAGGCTCACCCTTGATTAAACTAGACAACTTTTGATTAACTTTTATTTTCCCCAAGTAAACCTCATGAAGTCCTTCCACTTCTCGAAACTAGTTGAACTAAACAAAAAAATTAATGATTTTTTTTATTTGCTTAATTGGTTGGATGCATGTCTAAAATAAAATCTACATTATCACTATCCTTAAATAATGTTATATATAACATTATTAACATATAGGGAAAACTAGATAACCCTTGGTTGTGTCTTTTTTTTTTTTGGTTCAAGGAAAACTTCATGGAATCCCTTGTCTTCCTTGAAATATTCGAATGGAGAGTGACATAACTATGAGCTACAATAAGGACTAATAATCTTGAGTGGCTCGATTGGATTTGAACGTATGACATAAGGTCTTTTTATCGATAACATGCTTTGAGCAAGTGGTTAAATTGATTAAGCTAACAATTGATGATCACCTTTGATTAACTTATTTAGATTCTTTATACAAAATTTATTGACTAACTAAATCCTTAATATACAATTTATAAAAAATATAAAAATCTTCATTTACTTATAAAAAACAAACCCTTGATAAATTTAAATATCAAGTTGTTTTAAGTTAAAAACTAATTAAATATTTTTAATATATAATAAATTTTGTCAAAAGGTCCCTTTGGTTTGCAATTATAATAAAAGATGAAAATTGTAAAAGTTGTTCTCAACGTCTTTCTTCTCAGTAATCATCTATAATTACTTTACATTAAACATTTGAAAAGCTACTATAGTAGTGGATTGTTTTAATATAGATATGATATTTAGTTGATGAGTATTACCTTTTTTTTTTTTAAGGAAAACTATGCGGTATTCTTCTCTCTTACTCAATATCAAGATAAAAGGAGATTCAATTGATATCCACAATAGTAGCTAGTAACTTAGTGGGACTTTATGGATCTCAAACCTCATCAAAATTAAAACTGAAGACCTCATGAAGAGCTCTGCCTTGAAACAATGGGTTCAAATCGATTAATCTAATTTATTGGACTTGACGACGACGACTTGTTAGATATTTAAGTATATCCATTATTCTTCACTAGAGTTGGAATCACTTAGTGTTAACATTCCTTTACTTTTACTTATATTGACTTTATGGGCGATTTCCATTTATTTGAAATTTCTTTGGTTAGTTACAGTGGATTTAGGGTTTTATTTTAAGATTTTGATTTCTTTTTATATATGTAACTTTCTTTTGTGTTTATTTATTTTTATTTAAGATAATATTTCACGTACTTGCAAGATAAACAAATCTCATCTCATCGCTTTTTTTTTTTTTTTTTCTTCTTCGGGAAAGTTAAAATGATCAAAACCATGAAATTTGGTGTTGTGCTTATTATATTGTAGATCCCCTCATAATTTGAACTTACTATTTGAAGTCGAAATGTTTTACATTGAAATATGCATTTACTTTTAGAACTATGGTTTGAGGGGCTTTGTCACATAACATAGAGTTCATTAGAGGCTTAGATGCCAAGATCAAGGGGTATTTAGTCTATTGAATTGTCCAAGACTTGCCCTTGATCTCACCCCTTCTTGACATACCATTATAAAACAACATACCACGATAAGAATGGAATCTTGATGGATGACTCAATAATTTGTCAACCTCACTGATATGTAAACTATTGTGGATATTCCACTTGAATAGATCGTCACAATAAATCTTACAATATTCTGCAATCTCTTATTATGCAACATTGTACTTTAAAGTCAGATTTAATATTATTAGTCTAGCACACAAAATACTAAAATAAATTGAAATTGAAATGAATGAAGTTAAGCAAATAACACACCATCCACATTACGGGAAAAACCTAGCTAGAAGGTGAGGTCTACGACTTGCTCTTTTCTTCTTAGCTATGAATGGCTAATACAAAGACAATGCACTCACTATGGAGTTGCCATGTAAACTATGACCTATATGGTTTCTATAGGATCTTCTACTTTCTCTATTCTTCTTCAATACCCCCCTTTTAATTCTATACTCTACTATTGGACAATAAACAATGTAATAAGAATGGAAATCCTGCCTATCCTAATAGACTAGTATTTAATGTCTTGATAGTTGTCTAGGTTATGGTTAGATTTTTTGGATGTTTCAACTCTTTAGTAGGGTTAGGGTTTTGGACCCTCAATATTTCTCTTGAAAGTTGATATGTGACTAGCTTCACATGTGTGAGTAATGGAAGTTGATGTGACATCCACTCGATATCATGATGGTCAATAGGATAAGTCAACTTGCAGGAGGCATAATTTATGCATACAAACTTTGATTGAAGTGACCATCATGTTGTTGGACGACTCTCAATGCATAGAACAATGTTGAGAGGTTGAGAACTTTGTTCACAAAATTTTGACCCAAACAACCTCTAGAAGGTTTTGGACACCAAATCACCAAAATGGGCTCTACAAGCTAATAACACTAATGCTTCCAAAATAGATGACAAATTATATAATGATTCATTTTGGATCATACCTCCCCATTAAGGGAGGCTTTTGGTCCCTAGAATATTTTATTGAAGGGGGTAAAGAAAATTTCCCTTTGCCTTCTCCCTGTAGTACCATTTGGCCTTGCCTAGAAGTTGTCCTTTCAACCTAGCCTGCCAGAGTTCATGTTGTCCCCATATGGTTGTCTTGGATTTTTTTGCAAAACTGTATCTTATAGTAACTTTGTTAAGAGTTTTTGGTTGCCCACCAATTTCATAGTTTAATATGGAAGGCTCATAGAGTTTTAGAGTTTCCACATTCACTACTAAGTAAATGCACATGTATGGCTAAGATCGAGTTTGTAGGCATTATCACCTGCCTTATCCAACACTTCAAAAGGACCATATTGTAGAGACTTGATCTTCTTGCCAAGACCCTGTAGACTTTCTTTGTTTAGATGCAACCGAACTTTGTCTCCTACTTTGAATATTTTCTCAATTTTGTGTTGATCATGCCAGGCCTTGTACTTTTCCCGTGACTTCTTCAATGTCTCCTATACTTGCAAATGGATTTGCTTGATCTTATCAATGATTCCTTTAGTGTTCAATTCTTCCCTTGTGGTGTCTTCCTTCACTTCTCCTTCTTGTCAATATACATCTGAGGGCTAAGGTGTCAAATATTGAAAGTGGGCTTGAAAAGGGGACTTATTGGTAGAAGTGTGGACTGATCTTTTACAAGAATGATGAAAATAAATCAAATTTTCATCTTAGGTCCTTGGATACTTTTGATTATAATCCCTCAAACACTGAACCAATGTCCCGTTCACTAATTTTTTCGACTCATATGTTTGTGGATGGAAAACTATATATCTCTTCAAATTGGTGTCCATCTTCTCCCCAAGTGTAGTCGAAAAGGCAGTGAGAAATTTGGTATCTGTATCTTAGATAAGGTTCCTTGATATCCCAAAGTGCACCTAGACCTTTTCAAAGAACATGTTTGTTGCATTTTGTCAATTGATGATCTTTTTACAAGGCATGGAAATGCACATCTTGTTAAACATGTCAACTACCACAAATAGATAGTTGTGTCTCTTGTTCTTGGTAAACCATTGACGAAATTCATGAAAATTTTCTCCCATGGTTTAATAAATATAAGTAAGGGATGGTATAAACCTTACTTTCTATTACCGGGTTTGTTGGTACAACAAAGTATGCATCCTCTAATGAACCTAGCTACATCTTGCTTTTTGGGCTAATACACATTCCTTTGTAAGTTGGCAGTTGTTTTCCAAACGCCAAAATGCTCTGCAACTTTGGAGGCATGAGCCTCTCTGATAAGTTGCAATTTCTCACCTTTAAGAACACAAAGCTTGTCTAGCTTCCAACACTTATTTTCTGTGTGACCATCGATGTTATAATGGTTACAATGGTTTTTTGGATCCTTGCATTGATGTGGAGTCACTGTTGTGTTCTTCTTGTTTCCTTTCCACTTCTTCTTTCCCTCCTTGGAAGCATCCTATTGGTTTTTTTTCTTGGAATCACTTGGTTGTCCTTTCTTCTTGTCTATATTCTCTAGATATTGTGCTTGCACACAAGCCTCATCATTTGTATTAGTTTTAAAGAGCATCACTTGCCTCCTTAAATCATCGTGTAGTCCTCCCAGATATTTGAGGAGCACATCTAGGTTTTTGGGAGATGTACCCAACATAATGGTTTGTTTTCTTAACTCGCTAGTGTACTCTTGCACACTTTGCCCTTGCTTCTGTGGAAAGCAATGCCAACAGATCCAATAGTCCTCTTCTTACCCAATAGGGTAGAGTTAGAACTTAATGGGGATTTTAAATACCTCCCACTTAGCTATTGGGGGATCACCCTCTAGCCTAAGCATCTTCATGTGACTTTCCCACCAAGTTTGGGTAGGGCTCTCTAAATTTAGTCAGGCAAATGAATTCTCTTGCTCTTCTCCTATGTTATGAACACTGAAATAAACTTCTAATTGTTGCAACCATTGCTTCAACTTAACAGCATCAATCTCACCTTGGTAGGGTTTGATGTCCACATTTGCTTCCACTTTAAACAAATATTAATAAGAAGTGATGGCACTAGAACTTGATCTCTCTTTCTTTGGCTCCTTTTTCAAGTCCTTTCTAAGCTATGAGATGCAAATACAAAAAATGTATACTCACTATGGAGTTGCCATGGACACTATGGCATGTATCGCTGCTATAAGATCTTCTGCTTCCTTTGATTTGCTTCAATATCCCACTCCTAATGCTATGTTCTATTATGAAACCCGTTCCTATCTTAGTGGTCCCGTGTTTAACAATGTCATGATAGTCGTCTAGAGTTAAGGTTAGGGTTTTTGCATGCCTCAACTCTCAATTAGGGTTATGATTTTGGACGTTCTAGATTCTTTTTGAAAGTCCACATGTGACTAGATCCACATGCGTGAGTAATACATGTTGACATAGAATCCACTTGGTATCATGGTGTCCAATAGGATAGATCGACTTGTAGGAGGCATGCCATCCTCATATGAACTCCAATTAAGATGATCTTCACACAGTTGAAAAGATCTCGATGTGTAGAAAACTTTTTTCACAAAGTTTTGACCCCCTAAATCATTATTTGATGCCTTAAACAATATCCAAAATTTTATAGACCCAAAATCATCAAACTAGGACTTACGCTTAAAATAAACCCTGTAAGCTACCATCTCCAATTATTTCAACAAAAAATACTAAAATTCCAATTATTTCACAAAAAAATACTAAAATTGACGATAAATTATATAACCTATTATGGATCACTCACAACTAAACAAAGACTTCATTAAATACTAAAATTGACAACAAATTATACAATAATCTTTTATGGATTACTCACAAGTTAACAATGATTTCATTGGATAGCAAAAATATCTTAAAAGAGTACCTTTCAATAATTAATATATTTGTTTCATTAAAACATTATATATATTTTTAAAATTGACATGTGTATTACATGATAGGGAAGCAATTCTTAAAATCTTATAACTTTTGAGTGAGTCTAATGATTAAGAACACGTGTTTCCTCTTAAGAGGTCACAAGTTCAAATCAAGAGGGGGGTAGGGTATGTATACCTTCATAGACTTTACCAGTCAAATCGCTGGGCGGAGGGGGGTCCCTTGTCCCACAAACAAAGGGGTCTCATACACCAATTTGATGTGCTGGCTTGACCGTGACCTTAAAAATAGATTATTATTATTATTATTATAAAAACAATTTAGTGCATCTGTATTTTAGTGGAAAAAATAAATTTTATTTTTATAAGAGTACTCGAGTACAAGAATCCATAATAAAACCAAGAAGGTGGTTAATTTTTTCTTTTCTTTTAGTCCACTTGGTCTATTTATCGAGACTCCATCACTACATTTATTACCTCTTAGAATTATGAAATTGGGATGCTTATGCCTTGTACTTATAATTGGGATAATAATGTCTCTTGCTTTTTTATTTTTATGATTATTTCAATAAAACTAAAATTAATTTTTTAAATAAAAACAAAGTATAAATTTAGATATATATGTGAATTAAATATTAATATTAAAAAAAAATTGTTTAGTTATTTTAAAGGATTTTAGATACATATATACGTAGGGTAATAATACCTTTTTGAAGATAATAATTTTTAGTTATTTTGGAAGATTGCATAGTTCACCAATGTGAGTTTTTGGTAAAGATAATTGTTTTGTATTTGGCTTATTCACAATGAAGAGTAGAGCCTCTTTGCTCATCACCGATACATTGAGATATCGAAATATTCCTTTGAATAATATATCGTTCATTTGCTTTTGATCATTATCAACTTAGTAAAACTACAACAATATGAAGTCCAAACCTTCTTAGAGCTTCTTGTTAACACTGTGGAGGTGTTGAAGTAGTTCATCTTCATGTTTTTGTAGTCTTTCAATTCATTCCAATACTTCCATAATTGTTGCAATGGAAGCTCTCATGTCTTCTGGGTGCAAGTTATTCCTCCTAGGATATGCTTGCCTCCATTATGAACTTTTGAAACGATTCTCTAATGTTGAAGGGATTCAAACCCTACATGTTTTTCTTCAACGATTCTCCTTATCCCTCTCTTGCAATGACGATATGTTGGTGCAAAAGTATACCACAAGGATGAAAACCTAATGGAGATGGCCCAATCAAGTTGACATAAAAATTTACACTGTGTGATGAATTTTATCATGGTTGCTATTCTAATGGGAGCTCGAAGTCCAAGGGTTCAAACATTGAACTTGGATGCAATTTGTTTCAATTATCTAGTGCCTTTAATTTGGCACTAGATCTCCATTAATGAGAACCCGATGAGTTGTGTTTGGCAAGATGTTGGTCCCTCCATCTACAGTTAATTTCAATGGAAGGGATATTTTTATAGACAACATGCTTATACACTATTTTCATCACAAGAGCCACCTAATAATAATAATCAATCTCCATTGGGGTCCATGATTAGGTTTTGGCTAAGATATATTCTAATTTTATCTATATTCCTTTTATTCCTTTTATTCCTTGATGTCTCCATCCATGTTATGAACATAATATATAATAATAAATATAAATACATTATAATAGTTAATGAAGAGACACCTTCCCAATGAAAGACCATTTCTCTTCATGGAAGGGCACCCCTGCGTGGGTATGCAATGCCCTCATTCTTATTGTATTTTATCATCTCATATTCATATACATTATTATTTAATATATTATCCTTTACGGATTATAACTTATTGTCCTACCTACACTGGGTATTTACCTGGTGAACTGGCTTGGTTCACCACAGTGGTATCAGAACTTTGTCTAGATCCGGTTTTTGGCCACAAATAAAGTTTCTCTAAAATCAGGACTTTGACCTCATATTGACCATTGACCATTTATAAATAAAATATTCTACACATTTTAGCGAAAGTAAAAAAGTCATTCTACACAAAAAAAANACAAAAGAAAAGAAAAAAAAAAGAAAAGGTTTTTCTTAAGGGGTACATGAAGAAGTATAAGTGCACACCAAGAAGTTTGAAAGAAATATTCCAGATTTGGCATCAGTTAAGTTAATTGTCATTTAAAAAGTGAGAAAAAGTAATTTAAAAAGTTTTGAATATTTTATTTTACCTTTGGAGATTTACCATCCTATGGTTTTGGAAAACCATTGGACCATGGTATTCCATACCACATATAACCATATATAATATATATGTGTGTATTTTCCTCTAAAGAAGTATTTCAAAAAACTTAGGGTCACCGCCGCTAACAAATAGTCAAGAGTATAAAAGGGATTTATAAGGTACTTTTTATAAAGTACAATTTTTTTTTATAGAAATTGGAATGAAAAGATATATAAGAAGGAAGGAGTATAACTAAAAGAGTTCTTTTGGAAAGTGTGAAGGTAATATTAAATTATTTTTCATTAATTACCAAGGAAAAGAAGAAGAAGAGATTAAGTGAATATAAAATTATTTTTGGTGGTATAAAGAAAATGTTCAAAGTTTTTAAACTCTCTCTATATAAAAAGAATAATTATCAAGGATTGCTTTCTTAAAATAATATAAATGAATATTAAAGGAAAATATCTATTAAGTCAAGAAGCTTAAGTCTTATTATTATTAAAGAGATATTATAAGAATTATAAGGTCAATTCAAATTAAAAAATGGATTTTAAGGAAGGAATATTTTATGGTAAAAATCATTTAAGTAGATGCATCGGATTACTAACATTTAGATGAAAAATTCAAGAAAAAGAAATTAGCATCCACATTTTCCCAGATAAGAAGAAAAATCACATAAATATGGATTTGACAAATCAATTAATAATTCCAAAGTCAAATGTAATCGAAACAAAATACTTTTTTTTTTGCAATAAATATGACATCAAGGATTTACCGTTGACACTCGAAGATTATAAACTCGTACCGAATTTAGAGGTTACAACTATATATGAAAAATATGTTGATATAATCCTCAGCTTGACTTGGTTAGAGACGCTGGGTAGCTTAACATTAAACCTTGAGAAAAAGTTTTTAATGTTTTCCTACAAGAAGAAAAAAAAAAAATTACATGACGTCTCAGTAAATTAAGATTCAATATCTACGTCAAAAGATCTTGATCAAATCTCCAAAATACTACTGTCAGACAAAAAACAGTCAATACTTGAGATCCGAAAAGAATGTGACAAAATCGTCATAGACAAGGACACATAAATTTGTCACCTAAAAGTTCATAATCAAAGTTTACTCACTCAGATTAAGAAGATAAAGATTGATAAGAAGATGGTACAAGACAAATTAGAAAAACTTATCAATAAGAAATCATTGGTAGATAAAGAGACAATGACTTAACCTATGGAACTACATAAGTCTTCAAATGGAAAAAACTTGATCGTGGATAAAACAATTAATACAAACCCAATCAACCTTACAGCTCAAAGGGATTCAATTGATGTAAACAGGTCTTCACATGTTGAAGTAGAAACAAGCCAGGGCTATGAAGAAGACTCAATTTCAAGTGTTAATCAAGAAGAAGCTACAAGCACACGAAGTAAAGATCAGGTTGCAAGGATGCCTTATAAACATCCTAATCACAAAAATCGATACTTCAACCAATCAATGTATCCACATAAACAAATGAAAAATATGTCAAAAAATATTACCTCCATCACAAATGATGCTCAAGGTAGAAGTTATCATAGGAGTCAAAATACATCAAATTTTATACAAGAAACCCATTGTGCAGAAGATCGATTTAAGGTGGACAATCTCCCTTACAATTCGACGGTTCTACGCAGCACTTAGAAGATCCTATCGTTTCAATTCCTCAACAATCACTAATTCAGGAATAAAGAATAAGGATACGATATTAAAATCCATAGCAAGAGATAAGTCTTCCATAAGTATTCTTTGAGGACAAAGCATTTTTAAGGGGAAGGCAATGTTATGAACATAATATATAATAATAAATGAAAATACATTATAATAGTTAATGAATAATTAATGAAGAGACACCTTCCCAATGAAAGGTCACGTCTCTTTATGGAAGGGAACCCCTGCGTGGGTATATAAGGCTCTCATTCTTTTTGTATCTCATCATCTCATATTCATATACATTATTATTTAATATATTGTCCTTTATGGATTATAACCTATTGTCCTACCTACATTGGGTATTTACCTGGTGAAGTGGCTTGGTTCACCACAATCCACGTTCAACGTTAACAAATTATCTCTCTTGCTTGCAGTGTTGTTGGCCAACCAATTTATTGATTTCCTAACCATTATTTTAACACAGACAAACCTGCATCCTTACAAGTTTTTAAATGCTGCTCTTCTCCATGTACTATGTCCCTCAATTTCTTGTGGCGAATCTTAGTGTTTACCATTAAGATAAGTCTTTAATCAATTTTGAGTTTCATTCAAATTCTAAATGCTTGAATCTTGACTTCAAGATTTTCTTAATGTTTCCCACCAATGCTTCCTTTTTGGCTTGGTTGTTAGTCCTCGAACCAAGGAATTTGTAGAGAGCCAACAATTGTCTCTTCAAGAGTTCCCATGCCCCAACCATGTTTAGGTTTCTCTTAGATGCCAAACAAAGTTATATTTGTTCCATCCTATTATATTTTCTATCTTTAACTTTCAAGGTAAGGAAACAATTAGATTTTCCTATGTAATTTACAAATTTATATAGAAAGAAAATAAAAATAAATAGATAAAAGTAAAAAAGTAAAAAATAATCTTCATCTACCTTGGGGTGGCAGCAGTGGGTGGGGTTCTCTTCGGCCCTAGAGTATCAATTGAACTTATATATTATTATATTCTGGGTTAGACCACCAACAATCAAGTGAAGGCATGTGCTCTACTTCAAGGATTGTGGCAGGCTAGCGCCTGTAACATTCAATGGCTTATCATCCTTGGAGACTACAAGAACACCATTATACACCTTCATATTGGTTCATTACCTAAGGATGCACATCATCGCTCCATATTAAAATGGAGATTTAGAATGGTCCACTAGTGGAATTTCTCCACATCTTTCGGCAAAATAACTCCATAGTTGATAAGCAAGGCAACCTAGAAACAAGATAAAATATGGGGGTCCTACCCATCAATAGACGCCAATTATTTTATCCAATCCCTTGATGTTGAGCCACCTTTTGGTTTTAGTTATGGTGTTGTATCTCCATGTGTCTTCTATCTCCTTCAACCACCACTCGTTGTCTCTTCGGTTCCTCTCGCCTGTCCCATCCGAGAGTGATGCTTTCGTCACCCCCTTGCTTAGCCTCCAGATCCTGTGTGATCTTGTATGCCTCCTCCTTCTTGCCTCCAAGTGGATTAACACCACAAATGTTAAGTGGCATATTCAATTCACGCATCCATAAGACCCTGTGTCTTTCAACATAAATACTCCTTGTCCAACCTTTAGTCTCTTAGGCTCCCGCGTGGGTGGATATGGATTTGCCTCTTTGGCTCAAAGCATGATCAACCGTATAAGAAATCATAGAAGGAATTGTGTTCGAGCCCCGACATGATGGTTAGTTATGGCCTTCTCCTGCGTGTAACTGGGGTTTTACCTCCCTTCATCTCTGGATGAGCCGCGGCATTGAAATTATGGTCAAGTTGTAGCAACCTCAGGTGAATCCCCTGTCTGGCCTGGCTCCTGCACTTGGTTGGTTGGATGGATTTTTATGGCTTCCAGTCTCATGGCACACAAGGAGTGTACTTCCGTTAAGGAACAAATCTCTTAGCTTGCACAAGCTACTGAGGAATTGAGAACCTTAATGCAATCTCTACAAGTATGTATGAGTAGTATGTTTTCCCATGTTATTTTTAGCCTCAAAATCCTCATCCAACATCGTCAATCCTTGCAAAAATTACAGGACAAATGTGGAGATTTGTGCAATTAGTTGGATGAATTCCTCGCTTGTCCCCATCGAACACAGATTTCTTAGTCAACCTATGCCTTCTCTGATGAAGTCTCCTCTCCTGTAGGTGATTTTAATCTCTCGGACTTGAACTCTCCAGCGCATGTATCATATATGGAAGAAGATGGAGATAAGGCCCACCTCCCCTTAGATTGATTAGTGTATGCCATGATTATTTTGGTTTTGCTTAGGCATTTTCTTGAAAGTCTATACTGTTAAAATTTTTGAAGCTTCTCCTATTTCGAAACATTTGCAAATTTTGTTGTTAATTGGGCACAATTCTCTACCAAAGGCTTGTGAGAGGTTGTCTATGTAAGAATACATTGTATATGTACTTTTTCCGTGTGCTTCGCCACAACTTTTACTTAATATTAAATCTCCCAGTTCTAGTTAAAACAAATAAAAAAATAATCTTCATCTACCTATTCATATATGTTAATGATGATTTAAAATTTCAAAAGCAGATTCAATGGTTTCACCATGTTTTTAAATGGTAGATAACAGGTGGATTTTCTAAATAATTTATAATTTGTATAAAAATAAAATAAACCTAAATAGATAAAGTGAAAAAATATTTATATAATATTCATCTACTTCATCATATAATGCTAACAATGATTTAAAATTTCGGAAGCAAATTCAATTGTTTCACCATGTTTTTAACATGTTAAGAAGTTACAGTATCTTTAAATTGAGATGAACGAGAAGAACACATATGCAAGAAATACCAAACATAATAATGACGTGAAATAGATGAACCCAATGGGAGACACGTGCATCAAATACCAACATTAATGAGGTGAAATAGTTATGGAGGAAGGTTCAACATTAGTCTAATGGTTGCTTGTGGGTCTTTCCCAATAAACTTTGATTCCCAAAAAAGGAAAAAAATTGATGTCACATTTTAGTAATAAGAAGATTGGGATGGCACTAGAGTGTGGTAATTCCATTACATTAAATTTGGTGATTTAGATAAGGTTTATATATGGATTATTGGAAATGTTTCCCACATGCCTCATAAACTCTACATCACATGGCACTAGCCATGTCAATAACCAGTAATTTGGAAATTTTTACTGTCACCTTAGCTCATTTATTCCAGGTAGACTAGGATACATATTGGTGATTATTTGGGTTGGTTATCATTGATGTCAACCCTTGAAGAAAATCCAATAGCGAATTCCGGTAGCACAAAGGTTTGGGTAATGGACCCAAGTTTGTTTGATGTATAATGGTATGAGTTTTAATATATTTGAAGGTAAGACTATTCTATATCGATAGTACATGTCATTCCATTTCCGGTGGTATGTGGAACATCACATAACTCCTCACGGTTAGAGATTTATGGCCATGTGAAGTTGGAGAACCCTCATGAGT
>SNQJ01S0036177.1:58813-70810 GCA_010110895.2 Picea sitchensis | reverse complement strand
AGTGAAAGTGGTTGCAAAGAAGAAATTATTTAAATAATAAAGTGAAGTGATGAGTGTACTATAAGTCAAAGTGGATACAAAAGAAATTATTTAAATAATAAAGTTAATGGAAAAATTACTAAGTGGACAAGTAGTTAGAAATGGGTTAGCCCTAAAATAAGGAAAGTGGTTTAAGATGGTTAGAAGGTAACCCCTTGAGGAAGTTACATAAAAGTATAAATAAGAGGCAAGGGTATCTCATTTAATCACACTTGAGCATATTGAATATTTACAAGTGACTGAGGTAACCAAACTATATCTAAGGCGAATTTTAGAGGGAAGGTGAAGTAAAGAAGGCCGAAATTCAAGGGAGGATAAATTCTTTTGATGATGCTTTCTAAGGTATGTTATTTACAGGTCATCTCACCATTTTCGCAATAATTTTTTTTCTAGAATGATTTAGATCGCGAAATCTGGAGTTCGTTAAGGAAACATATCCAAGTAGTTGTGATACAAATTTTAGCTTGTAGTTCGTTGTATTTTTGGAGTTACACTCCATGGAAAATAGGGTTTGTGTCTAGTCCTGAAACTAGTATAAAACATATGTTTCGGGTAAAAACGTCATAACTTCTTCATAACAGATCCAAATTCAGTAAGACCAAATGTATTGGTTAGAGTACAGTCAATAGTATTCTGTGTACCATTTTTAGATCCATACAACAAATATTTCGTGTGAGACACTCTATACAAGTTCGCTCTCTAGAATAAGACATAATTCAACAAGGTATGCCATTTTTGCTATAACTCTTTTTCCGAGAGGTTCCAAGTGGTGAAACCTGGAGGAATTGCATAAAATACATTGAAGAACATTGTGTACTATTTTCAGATATTCATTCATTATAGGTACATAGTTATGATTATTTCAAGTTAGGGTCGTTGACTAATCCAAAATTAGTCATGTGAGCCTAAAGTAAAGTTTGATGAAAATGCTAGTCTCTTGTTGTTAAAGTTAAGGAAGGTTTGCAAGTATATGATCCATATACACCAGGTATATTACAGAGTTACAAATCAGATTTGGATGATGAAATTGATGAGGGCTTTTGGTTGAGGTACATGTTGGGTACATGGTTGAGACAAGTAGTTGATGAGTTGACACATACATGAGGTGTATAGTTGATGATGTTGGTACATATTGATGTAAGTTTTAAACCTGTGAAGTAAAGCAATGCATATAGATTCTTAAGCAAAACAAAATTTAATCAATGGCTCATACACATAGTACACAGATTTATACCGAAAACCCTCAATCGGGGAAAACCTCTATTATATTCATTATATCGAATTTCACCATTCACCATACAATATATACAATGTTTTTAGGTATTCCATAGATACCAAAATCATAATCCCTTAATCTAGGATTAATTTAGAAAACCACTAAAAATAGCAAAAACCGCCCCAAAAAAATTTCAGGGCACTGCGCGTAACCAGGGGGGTCCATACCTGGACCCCCCTAGGAAGCGCCCAATGCACACGCTACAAATAAAACTAATAGAGGCATCATCAGACGCAATTGTCGAATCTGACGCGCCCACACACACACATGCAAAGAATATAACACATACCCAACATTCTCCCACTTGTTGGTTTCTTTGCATCTAGTGGTCCATAGGATTATATAGTCAACAATCCAAGGCATCAATGCCCATTGTTACTCTACACCAGGAGAAATTTTCTATGCTCACAGACTTTGTCAATGAATCTGCAACATTCTTCAAAGTGTCAACCTTTTCTAGCAACACCTTCTTTTCTTCAACCATGTCTCTCACAAAGTGATACCGAACATCAATATGCTTTGTCTTTGAATGATAAGCTAGGTTCTTTGCTAGGAAGATTGCACTCTGACTGTCACAATCTAATCTCACTTCTTGTTGTACAAACCCAATATTTGAACACAATCTCTGTAACCATACTGCTTCCTTGCTTGCATGAGTGTCTGCCATGTATTCCGATTCTGTGGTTGAGAGTGCCACTACATCCCGTCTTTTTCTCATCCAACTGATTGCTCCTCCAGATAGGTTAAACACATACCCACTTGTAGATATTCTGTGATCCATATCTCCATCCTAGTCTGCATCAATAAAGCCATGTATGTCCACCACTCTGTCCAATCTTGGTCTTCCTTGGTAGCACAATCCATAATTGGTAGTGCCACGCAAATACCTGAAGACCCTCTTTATTGCTGTCCAATGCTCCTTCTCTGGTTTTGACATATACCTGCTCAAAACTCCCACTGCATGTGCAATGTCTGGTCTAATACATACCATTGCATACATCAAACTACCAACTGCACTGGCATACAAAACATGGGACATGTCCTCTTCTTCTTCCTGTGTCTTGGGACATTGATCTGCAGATAACTTTACACCTATAGGAATAGGAACCTTGACTGGTTTACTTCCATGCATATTAAACCTCTGCAATATCGTCTCAACATATTTTCTCTGATTCAACCAGAGTTTCCTATTTGCACGATCTCTTTTAATTTCGATTCCCAGAATGAAGTTAGCAGCACCGAGATCCTTCATGTCAAATTTGGAGGATAGTTGCGATTTCACCTCCTTGATAAAATCCATGTTATTTCCTATCAGCATGTCATCAACATACAACACTACATAAATTAAGTGATTACCAACCTGCTTGGCATATACACAATGATCAACCCTGCTTCTTACAAATCCCAATCCAAGGATGTATGTGTCAAACTTTTGGTACCACATCCTAGGTGATTTCGTCAGACGATATAATGAATTCTTTAGCTTACAGACCAACTCTTTCTTTCCCTTCACTACAAAGCCTTCTGGTTGCTTCATGTAGATTTCTTCTTCCAAATCCCCATGTAGGAACGTTGTCTTCACATCCATCTGTTCCACTTCAAGATCAAAAGAAACAGTAATAGATAAAAGAAATCTAATAGAAGTTAACTTAGCAACATGAGAAAAAATCTCACCAAAGTCAATTCCCTCTACCTGGGAATGACCTTTTGTTACTAACCGAGCTTTGTATTTCTCCACTTTTCCTTCTGCATCAAACTTCTTCTTAAACAACCATTTTCTACCAACATATTTTCTTCGAGTTGGCAACTCAACTATATCCCATGCCTCATTCTTATCCAAGGCATCAATTTCTTCAACCATGGCCTTCTTCCAGAGTTTACTATCCTCTGAATTCATTGCTTCCCTGACAGTTTTGGGATCATCATCAGTAATAGATAAAGCAAAATTGGAACGAAAATCAGGTGGAATATACCTTTCTGGTTGCCTTGTTTCTCTCACTGATCTCCTCAATACTGGGGTATGAGGTTCTTCTTCTTCTTTTGCTTCATCTTCTTCAGATGATTCCGATTTTCAATCATCCAACACAAGCTCTATTTTCTTAGGTTCTTCTGGCCTTTGTAGGAATTCATGTTTGGAAACATCTTTTACCTCTCTGAAAACAACATATCGACTGTAAACAATCTTCTTGGTATCTCGGTTCCAAATCTTATAACCTTTCACACCATCTTTATAACCAATAAAGATACACTTTTCAGCCTTTTTATCCAGCTTACTCCTATTTTCCTTTGGAACATGTACATAAGCATCACAACCAAACACTCTAAGATGTTGAAGAGAGAGTTTATTTTCAATCCATACCTCGTGTGGAGTTATATCATCCAACGCTGATGAAGGTGATCGATTGACCAGGTAACATGCTATACCCACTGACCCTGCCCAGAATTCCTGTCCTAACTCGTCACCACTGAGCATGCTCCTTGTTTTCTGTTGGCTCTTGACCAAGTTTTGAGAGATCTTTGGTAAAGTTTGAGCTACTTTGGGACTTCGACAGCCTGTCAAAGGAGGAGTGCAAAATGAAGCAGAGATCGCGGGATCTTGGCCCCTTTTTGGATCCTTTTTGGGATTTGAGATTATGTAACAGGTATAGGATGTCGGTCCATGGGTTTACCCATGTTTAGGCCTATTTTGTAAAATATATATAGAAGAATAGACGATGTAATGAAAGAAGTGATAGGAATAGCTAAGTGCTAAAGTTGGATCTGTGTGATCAAGGTTGTAAGTGCTCTGTGCATGCTGTGTGATACTTGCAGAGCTAAGTAAAATTCATTGTAAGAGGTTGTGGAATGCTGTGTGCTTAGATCTACTCGGGGAAGGAGGATCTGACAAGGTGTGCGCAGATCTCCTGTCCTATGTAGAGTAGGATTTTGTGGCTCTATGGATGCAACTGATTAACTAAAGACAATAAAGAAGAAGAGTTGGTGGATGTAGCCCCAGGGTGGGGGTGAACCACATAAATGTCGTGTTGTCCTGCTTTGTGTGATGTCTTGATATGTTTATGTCTTTACTTGCTAAAGTGATTTGATATGGATAGATAGATCTGCTTATTCTTTGTGCTAATGATGTATATGGATGTGGATTTGACCTATGTGAATGTGCTTAGTGCTTGAATCTTTTAGATTTAATATACCTCTTTATGATAAGTGCTTAGATACATCAGATCTGAGTGAATGATGTGATGCTCTGTTTTATCTACGCAGTAGAATAATGGTTAAATATTGATGAATTGTCCGTGCTAAGTTCTTTGTTAAGTATTACAATCACAGATCTGTGTCCCAGCTAAGGTTGCAGACACCCGAGTCCTGCAACCACCCCTACCTCTACCTCGGGTGAGACTTCATCTGCTTCACAGGTGTTGCCAAAAGGGCTGGTAGTTAGAGTTTTGTTGGTGCGTTGTTGTAGTGTTGAACCCTGGGTCCGCCCTTGTGCCAACAAATGGTTCCGTTGCTGGGACCTGAAACTGTGATTGCTGGGAACTAAGAAAGAAGAAGCCTTGTGAAAAGATCCAACCTAAAACTGTGGAAGCTCTGTGCATAGATATGTCGCTCTAGTGCACAATATTCTACTTGATTTATAAAGCTCCGTGCTAAAGAAAAGAGGTCAGATCTGAAGAAAAGAGGTCAAGGCTAAAGAAAAGAGGTAAGATCTGAATGCTTTGTGCTTCGAGAAAGGTAAAAGTAAGAAGTTTTTTCTTAAAAAGGTAAGATCTGCAAGCTCTGTTATCTCATAAAGGTAAGAATAGTGAAAATTTCTAGATCTGAAAGCTTTGTGCTTTGTAGAAGTAAGGTAAGTAGAAATTTTTGTTTCAAAAGCATGGATTTAGGTAGGGTTGATAGATTCTATACTAGCTTGAAAACTAGGGCGCTAATAGATGAAAAATGTTTGATATGCATAGATATGATAAGAATAGTGAAATATATGTTATACCTATGCATATAAAGAATGTTTGGACTAACAAGTGGATGCATGATCCTAAAAAGAACTATTTGTAGGTTAGCTACTATGATCCTAGCATGCAGTACATAAAGAGATGGGGATCATTTAAAAGAAAGAGAGGATTAACCCTCTGTTACAGTTGCAGAAAACCAGGACATCTTGCTAAGGAATGCCCTGGGAGAAGACCTAGTTGTCTCTACTGCAAGGATATGGACCACGAAGTATTGGATTTCCCTAGAATGATTGCTAAGCTTTAAGGAATGAGCATGGGACAAGAAAACCCTAAGACCGATCTAGAAATGGTAGAACCCCAGAAAGAATAAGAGAAAACATTGTTGTAGATAAGAGAAACCCTGAATGACCACTGACATGTCATCTTATCAGAGATCTTCAAAGAAAAAGAATGCCTTGAAGCAATAATATGAGACTTTGACATTGACTGTGTTCTATATGAGGAAACACAGGTGAATATCATGACAGAAAGAACTTGGGAACTTTTAGGAAACCTGCTATGAATCCTTCATTGGGAGAAATAGGGCTATTTAGAGGAAAGCTAGTAAACCTATGTGGAAAACTCACCAAGATATCTATGAATGCCAATGGAAATTCGACAGAGGAAGATTTTGAGATTATTAAATTTATTGAGAACAACGCCCCATTTACCATGTTACTAGGAAAACCTTGGGTTGAAAAAGATCAGGCTAGAAGGAAAGAAGAAGAAATTTTTTTAGAGAAGAAGAAGCAAGAGTTAAAAGATTTTATGACAAGAAGGATCACACACTTGATTGAAGGAAAAAAGAACAGATCGAAGCTATTTAACACCAGAGACTCGGATGTCGAAGTTTCAAGAGCACTAGAACACCCACAAAAGATTGAAGTACCTATTCCAGATAAAGAAGAAGCATCACTCTCGAATCTTAGGAAATAATCTCAACAACGCGAAGTAACTATGCCACAAGAAGATAAGAATCAGAATGGAAAAAGACATATTGAGACGAAGCTCACTGGAAAGAAGGCTAGAAAGCTAAGTAAGAAGAGAGCTAAGATCAACAAATTACAAAAGGTTCCAGAAGGAACCTCGCAGAAAGAAAATTTGCAAAATTGGAACTTCGCCGGGATAACATAACAACGCTACATGGCACTTCGCCATGGTGAAGCAATATAGACGTTGGGACTAATATAACCATTCAGCCGACCCTCCTAATGGGTCAAAAGGAATTTATGGTTCTCCACCAGACCGTTGGACCGCGCCATAACAAACATAACAGAGTTAATGAAGGCTTCTTTCCCGTTGCCGCTCGTTGCAAGAGATCCATTGCCAAGTTATCTATTTATCCCGTCGCGCCATGCCTCAAGAGCACTTTTGCTAACCGTGAATCTGAGCCCACATACTTGCTAATTTTACACAGTGCTCATTGTGTTATTTCTCTCTATCGTATTACCGTGTCTAAGTTACTCCCCGAAACTGAGATTTTCAATCCTGAGCACGTATGTCGGTCGAGTTCAGCGTTGCAGAGAAAGTTGTTGAAGAAGTTCTGATCGAACTCATGACTGAAAGAGTCACGTTGATGTCTGCAGGCATATAAGATTCATCGACGAGAACGGCGCAAGATTCTTCGTCGATTGCTCCTGGAGAAGGACCATCCTGACCATCAGCAGAAAAGAGAACCAAGCATAAAGACGACCTCGTGAATGCAAAACTGATTCCAACCATATTGCTCGATTACATCCCGCCTCTGGCTGGCATGGTGAACCACGATAGTGTACACACGATTTCAAGTACACCATAATTACTGCATACCTCCCGAAGGGGATACACACAGTTTGAATAGATTGGGGCAAGATCGCAACACTAAAGTTTAACAACTTCAACCTCGGAGATAGAAAGATCTATGGCATGCTCGCCCCATACAAGTACCTGACCAGAACTAAAGGAAATAATTCGAAGATCATCCCCTAGTCGTGGACAATGAACCTCACGCAGTCCACCCTACTGAACGTCATGAAAATCCCACACTTCGGAAGACACCAAGAATTCAATGCCTGTGTCAAGCTGCTACTATCGTGTTACCATGGCGACTACTTATGGCTCGACCGCCGCATTACAGTTGAGTCGACACTGATTCACAGGATCACAGGCCTAAGTATGCAAGGACCTGACCCATAGGACTTTTATCCAGGAAAAGCTGCGGATCACGCACTTGCATAGAAGATAAAGGAAACCTATGGCGATGTTGAGAAGGGAACAAGAGGCTAAAAGGTAGCTTCCATTCAGAGTGGTGCAGTTCACCTCGCATGTCAAATGATAGTTGGGAAGTTAGTGAGAAAGAACCAACCTAAGCGGGTCACCAGCTTTGTTGTTGACCTCGCAGGGAAGTGCGCAGAAGACCTACAGATGAACTGGGCGAAGTACCTAGTTAACCAGTTGGAACTTGATTTCCGAGAAGCCCAGGACCAGGGTTACGAATTCCATTTCAGCTGGCTCCTGGTCCTCATTGCATTTGTTTCCTGGGAGATGCTGGAAGGAGAAACCTTCCCAGGCATAGAGTTGTTCGAACCGCTTGCCGCGAAGTTCTCTACCCTGTGGTATTCAACAGATATGAACAAACAATGGTATTCAAATGATTTGTTTCATAATACTACCTTCAGCTGAAGCGATCCATCAAAGTCGAGTCTCACATGACTCCAAACACATTACAAAGGTTTCGACCACTGATGAAGTTCAACGCAGATCGAAACTTCACTTACATCACAGCGCGAGCAGATGAACATAAAGAGCAGCTCCATACATATTATAAGCTTACAGAAGAAGACATGGAGGAAATCACTAAGGAATGGTCCGATGACCTCCTTATCCCTGCCAACCCCACAAAGATATTTGATAATGATAGCCCGGAGGAAACCCATAAAGAACAGAATACACCTAGAACTAGCAGATAGAAGAAGACTGAGGAGGTTCAAAACTTAAGCAACACCTCAGTGAAGATTGCTTCCATGTCACCTGACCAAGGGGGTGGTGACGAAGTCAAAGCTGAACAGAGGCCCAGTGAAGTAACACTGCCCAGAGACGAGGAGGACCCCTCGAAGAAGAGAAAGGTTTCTCCCTTGAAACCTTCTTCTTGGAAGAAGTCAAAAGCCACCATGACCAAGATGAAGACCGTCCTCACCTCCGATAATTTTGATTTCATCATCATAGCCCTTAACGACGCCTCGCTGGAGATAATAGAGAAACAAACGACCAAGCAAGAAGAAATGTATGATAGGATCGAAGTCAAACTCTGAGGGGTACAACAGGCCCTTCAGTCCAGTCGCTCAGTCTCCACTGCGCTGGGAGAACCAGATTTGGGAGATGCGCCAGCCCAACTCCACCGACTAGCTGATACAGTCGAAGCTCGCCTTCGATGAGCACAGGAAGAAACTGACCAAGCCACCCAGGCTTTGACACAATTACAAGGAGTACTTGTTGAATAGTGCTGAGCTGCAGAACATGTAAATATTGATCTCCAAGTGAAGTTTGATGAATAAAAAGCACAGATGCAGCAAGGAAAAGAACAGTTGCTCATAGAGAAACTTGAAGTAAAAGAAGCGGTCAACAAAGCACTTCGCTTTGTGACAGTCGTTGAAATAAAAGAAGATGATCGAGTCACACAACAAGTGGAACAACTCACAAAAGCTATCCAACAGTTATAGCAATGCATAGCAGACTTAGAGCTCTGCGCAGTGCCCGAGACCCCACAGGATGTAAGGGACCAAAGAGCAGCAACTGCTTGAAGCGCAATTGAGAGAATAAAATACCTTACTATGGAATGTAAGCAACTTACTGATTGCAGTGCCCATACCTACGAGCAAATCACAGAGAATCCAGAACTAAAGGCATTGGAGTCGCATCTCCAAGAGGCAAAGTATCAAGTTGAAATGATACAGGTGCATCTGAAGCCTCTGTCAGATGTGGAAAGAATGAAGTGCTCCCAAGAGCAACGCACCACCCAACAACAGATCCACACTATCCAGAGCAGAGTTATGGAAGTAACTCAGAGACTCCAACCTATACAAGATAAGGCCTACCAATTGTTCACAGAGGTAGAAGGCCAAGGAGAAGAACTAGAGCAGGTTGTTATTATAGCTGAACAATGCCTGGAGGGGCCTATGAACGAGGTAGTCATCCAAGAGTTCGGTGCACAAGAGGCCATGGCACAACAAGAAGTCGAAGCAGAACTACCCAGATCAGAGTGACTGGGGACGAGTCATAGGTGAGTGTTGGGGGCCTGTTGGCCCTTGACGAAGTATTGAGAGATCTTTGGTCAAGTTTGACCTACTTTGGGACTTAGACAGTCTGTCGAAGGATGAGCGCAAGACGGCGGGATCTCGACCCCTTTTTGGGTCCTTTTTGGGATTTGGGATTATGTAACGGGTATGGGATGTCGACCCATGGGTTTACCCATGTTTAGGCCTATTTTGTAAAATATATATAGAAGACTAGGCAATGTAATGAAAGAAGTGATAGGAATAGCTAAGTGCTAAAGTTGGATCTGTGTGATCAAGGTTGTAAGTGCTCTGTGCATACTGTGTGAGACTTGCAGAGTTAAGTGCAAGTCATTGTAAGAGGCTGTGGATGACTGTGTTCTTCGATCAACTCCGGGAAGGAGGATCTGGCAAGGTGTGCGCAGATCTCCTGTCCTATGCGGAGTAGGATTTTGTGGCTCTGTGCATGTAACTGATTGACTGAAGACAAGAAAGAAGAAGAGTTGGTGGATGTATCCCTAGGGTGGGGGTGAACCACGTAAATGCTGTGTTGTCCTGCTTTGTGCGATGTCTTGATATGTTTATGTCTTTACTTGCTAAAGTGATTTGATATAGATAGATAGATCTGCTTATGCTTTGTGCTAATGATGTATATGGATGTAGATCTGACCTATGTGAATGTGCTTAGTGCTTGAGTCTGTTAGATTTAATTTACCTCTTTATGATAAGTGCTTAGATACATCAGATCTGAGTGAATGATGCGATGCTCTGTTTTATCTGCACAGTAGAATAATGGTTAAATATTGATGAACTGTCGGTGCTAAGTGCTTTGTTAAGTATTACAATCACAGATCTGTGTCCCAACTAAGGTTGTAAACACTTGAGTCCTGCAACCACCCCTTCCTCTACCTCGGGTGAGACTTCATCTGCTTCGCAGGTGTTTCCGAAAGGGCCGGTAGTTAGGATTTCGTTGGTGCATTGTTGTAGCGTTGAACCCTGGGTCTGCCCCTGTGCCAACAAATGGTTCCATTGCCGGGACCTGAAACTGTGATTGTTGGGAACTAAGAAAGAAGAAGCCTTATGCAAAGATCCAACCTAAAACTGTGGAAGCTTTGTGCATATATCTGGTGCTCTAGTGCGCAGTATTCTACTTGATTTATAAAGCTCTGTGCTAAAGAAAAGAGGCCAAATCTGAAGAAAAGAGGTCAGATATGAAGAAAAGAGGTAAGATTTGAACTCTTTGTGCTTCGAGAAAGGTAAAAGTAAGAAGTTTTTTCTTAAAAAGGTGAGATTTGCAAGCTCTGTGCTCTGATAAAGGTAAGAATAGTGAAAAGTTCTAGATCTGAAGGCTTTCTGCTTTGTAGAAGTAAGATAAGTAGAAATTTTTGTTTCAAAAGTATGGATCTAGGTAGGGTTGATAGATTCCATCCTAACTTGATAACTAGGGCCCTAATAGATGAAAGATGGTTTGATATGCATAGATCCAATAAGAATAGTGAAAGATATGTTATACCTATGCATATAAAGAATGTTTGGACTAATAAGTGGTTGCAAGATCCTAGAAAGAACTGTTTGCAGGTTAACTACTATGATCCTAGCACGCAGTACAAAAGATGCAGGAGTTGAGACTAGAAGAATCTGTTCACCAGAACAATGCACCTAACACTCTTATCTACGATTGACCCAAACAATTTTGAAGAGGCCAACAAGGATGAATTCTGGAATAAGGCCATGGATGAAGAATTAGATCAAATAGAGAAGAATGACACTTGGGAATTGGTTCCAAGACCAAAGAATAAGAACGTGATTGACACAAAGTGGCTTTCAGAAATAAATTGAATGAAGATGGACATGTTACAAGGAACAAAGCTAGATTGGTATGTAAAGGATACACACAGGTTGAAGGAATTTGATTTCTCTTAGCTTATGGATGCTCCAAGAATGGAAGCAATCCGATTTATCTTAGCTTATGCATGCTCCAAGAATATTAAAGTGTATTAAATGGACGTGAAATTAACTTTTCCGAACGAGGAACTTGAAGAAGTCTACATTGAACAACTAGAAGGATTTCAGTTGTCAGGGAACACATATTATGTGTATAAATTGAAGAAGACCTTGTATGGCCTAAAACAAGCTCGTAGAGCATGGTACTCTAGACTGGATAAATATTTACAGTAGGCAGGGTTAAAAAAAGGAAGTGAAGACAACAACCTCTACATCAATAAATTTGCAAAGGATATGCATAATGAATTTGAAATGTCATTACTTGGAGAACTATCCTTCTTTCTGGGTTTTCAAATACGTCAAAGAAACCGATGAATTTTTATTTCTCAAACTAAGTATATCAGAGAAATGCTAAAGAGGTTTGGAATGGAAGATTGCAAACCAGTTACCACTCCTATGCAAACCAATTGCAAGTTGAGCAAAGATGATGATTCAAAGTCTA
>SNQJ01S0036177.1:24054-42091 GCA_010110895.2 Picea sitchensis | reverse complement strand
CTTTTGGATATCTTCGTCAAAAGTTGGGGGTTATAATTTCTTGTGTCTAATCTGTTCACCTGGTCAGGGGAAGTATTTATTGAATATCTAGTGTATTTCCAAGATGCTCATAGTTGACAGGGGGAGTATGTTTTGCAACAACTCAGGAGGAGCATGTTTCTTCTTTGACATTGATGTCAAAGGGGGAGAAAAGAGTTCGGAGTCCGAATGCATGTGGGTGCTTGAGTTGCCATCAATGCCAAAGGGGGAGAATGTTGGCGAATCTTTAACAAACAACGCATGATTGTATACTTGTCATTGATGGAAAAGTACAAAAATTTAGATGGCATGAGTACAGAAAGTAGGAAATAGATGGGCATTATGAGAAGACACTGCAGGAAGGGTTTGTAGGGTTTGGTCATAAAGGATTCTATATGCTGTAATGCATCATTCGATTCAATTGTCAAGAGATCATGCTGGAGTTTCGGGCTGGAATGATGTCTCTGGAGGGGACACGAGTTGTACTAGATACTCGGAAAGAACTTGTTCGTGTAGCTAGGGGAGATGAGGGTTTGTTGCACTTTCAATGGCTTAATCGAACAAGTAATGTGGTAGAATTTGATCAAATTGTATTTCCAGATGAAGCTGTATTTGAAAAGGTCCAGGAAACCCCCGAGCGAGTGTACATTTTGAAATTCAAGGAGGATGATCACAAATTCTTTTTCTGGATGTAGGTTCCCGATAACCGTCAGATCAAGTGTTGATCGGGACTGTTGATCTGGACCGTTGAATCCATTTCAGAGTTTCACGACTCGCGTCTCAAAGAGGAAAGAAATATGACAATTGAAATCGTGATTTAATCGCAGCCGCCAGATCAAGGTTGATCTGGACCGTTGACTCCATTTCATAGTTTCACGACTCGCGTCTTGGAGAGGCAAGAAATATGACAATTGAAATCGCGATATGCGAAATCACGATTTATTCGCAGTCATCAAATCAAGATTGATCTGGACCGTCGACTCCATTTTGGAGTTTCACGACTCGCATCTTGGAGAGGAAAGAAATATGACAATTGAAATCGCGATATGCGAAATCGCGATTTAATCGCAGGTGTCAGATCAAGGTGTGATCTAGACCGTTGATTCCATTTTGGAGTTTCGCGACTCGCAACTTGGAGAGGTAAGAAACAAAACCATCAAAATCGCGATATGCGAAATCACGATTTAATCCCAACCGTCAATTCACAATGTGTTTTGGACTGTTGATCTGAGCTCCAACTCGGAGCTTCGCCTATCGCAACTTGGAGTGATAAGGACCTCCATGGAAGGTATCGCGAGATGCGAATTCACGATTAAATCTGGACCGTAGATTCATTGAGATCGTGGACCGTTGATCTCAGCTCCATCTCGGGGTTTCGGGGATCACGACTTGGAGAGTCGAGATGCCTCATCTCCAGACTCACGAAAGGCGAATTTGCAAAAAACACTTTTTTCATAAGCGCTTGATCATAGCCTTGGTCATATTGGGGAAGGATCTAGTGCAAAAAAGCTCTGTATCGGAACTTTGGAGATCGCGACATGAAGTGTCGAGACACTCGGCCATAGGATTGCCGAAATGCCTAAACCCAATTTAAAGGCAATGTTAATAAAGTTCATCCAACGGAGCAGATAAATTGGAATATGATCGGAGGGTTACTGTTCTCTCTCACAGTTAACTTCTCAATTATGAATCTGTTAGCGAAACAGACTCATGATTGCCGATCGGTTGGCGTTTCAGTTGCTCAGATGGTTGTATTTATTTTGCCTAAGGAGATGCGAAGGGGAACCGCTATGGGTGTGTGTATAAAAGAAAAAGATACAGACTGTGTAAGGGTGTTGGTCGTTCTGGACGAAAAATGAATTAAACAGTAAGAAAGGGGAAATCACAGGATGTGCAGTGTGAGATCAAAAAATATGCGCAGTGTGAGACTGAAAATATGTGCAATGTGAGATAAAACTCAGAGAAGAGTAACAAATGATGAAAAGACTTGAAGTAGAGCAGAATGACAGAACAAGTTGAAGCAGAGCAAAATGACAGAACAAGTTGAAGCAGAGCAGATTTGCAGAACAGACAAAGGAAGAGAAGAATTGGAGAACAGTCAGAAGAAGACCAGATTTACAGAACAGAGAAGAAGTGGTAAGAATCAATTTATCCGTGTATTTGTCTGTTTATTTATTCATTCATATTCCAGGGTGGTTGGGNGGTGATTCCTTCTAGTGGGTGCTAGAGAAACTAGAGAGTTGGTGCTCTCAAACAAGTTGCAGCTTGTAAAATCGAGGTAGCAGCCTCACATTGAGTTGGTGCTCAATTATAGATGTTGTACAGAACTTAAAACTCTGCCTATCATTTCGAAGAAGAAGAGGTTTTCTCCCTTTATGGGTTTCCTCATGAAAATCTATCTCTGTGTATACCTTATGTGTGACTGATGCTCTTTACTTTTACTATCCATATGCTGTATAATGTTGGTGATCACTTGAATAAAGATTAAGAATGTATTAATTGTTAAAATTGTTTAAGCATAATAACAACTGATTCACCTCCCCCTCTCAGTTGTCTTAGTAATTTCATCAGCTTCAAGGTGACAGAATTTAGAATCTCTTATGTATCATCTATATTATTGTAAATCGGAAAAACTTCTAATACAATCGGCTCCCCAAAAATGAAAAGTCCTTTCTCGGTCTTATGAAGTTGTATTTATACATGATCACCAAACCTTTTTCCTGTTGGTGATTAACTAACTCCCTAAGACTAGCGGTTCCATGAATGAGCAATGTCGAACTGTTTACATTTCTATTTTAACTGCTTTATTATTCCAATGATGAAAATATTCAAAACAATATTTCATGTTTGCATTGATGAACCTCCCCCTTCTGTTTTAAGACAACGAATACATTTTCCCAGAAACTACACTAAAAATCTGGGAGCTTCTAGAATATCCTTTGCTTCAAATAAGAAAAACTTTCTCTGCAGTTCTGGCAGATGGTCTTCGATTATCTTTCTCGTGAACCTAATAGTTTGTAGCTTTAAGTTAGGCATTACTATCCATTTGTCAATTTGAGTGACATTGATTACCTTTATTTGTGGAATCTCTACCTGAATTTCTTCCAGATCTTCTTTGAATCTTAACTGATGCTTGACAATGTTAATTTCTCCTAACAACCCTGAACAGTCGTTTTTTCCAATGTTCAGTGAAGTTTTCTCTAAAAGATCAAAAAGTCCTTGACAGTCGTCATTAACTTCTCTAGTTATTTTCCTATTTTCTCCGAGATTTGCCTCCCATACCTTGATTATTATATCATCTTTAATATTCTCTGAAACAGATAGCTTCTGAGTCTCTTTGGCCTCCTCTTTTGTTGAAAGAGCCACTGCTCTCTGAAAAGTTGTTCTGGCTACTTTCACTTCTCTCTCTTTCAGAAGAATATTCTCCATGGATTTACTTGTTTCCTGAAAGTAATTCTGAATAAATTTTAGATTAAAGAACACTCTCTGTTGCTCTTTTTCTATCTTTGTATGTATTTCCAGCGCCTGGGCTTGGAATATTTCAAGCTCTACCACTTGATTTTGAATGGAATTAATCTTATCTTGTAATTTTTTATTCATTTCCTCTTGCTGTAGGACCTGTACTTGAGTGACCTGTATTGTCTGATTTGCTTCCTCTAAGCTTGCTTTTAGTTTTTGAATCTCTTGAATGTCATTTAATCTAGCTCGTTCTAGACCCTTTTTTATCTCCCAACTGATATTTCTTTTAGTCTCCTTTAATTGACCCTGTAGCTGAGCTATCATCTGATCTTTCTGCTCCAACATAGTTGTCAAACTACCCACAGAGTATAAATTTGTTGATGCTAAGGCTCCCATTGTGCCTGCTATTTCTGTAGCAAATTCTCCCTCTTTAAGTTTTTGTCCATCTATAATGATCTTGTGCTTTTTAATCACCATATCTCCTCTTGAATGCATCTCCTGTTTTAGGATAGCCTTCCTCTTTTTACTGAAAAAATAATCGGAGGAGGGAATCTCATCTCTAGAAATAGGCTCAAGATCACTAACGTATAGAGCTCCCTCTTGGGGGTTTTCATAAGTAGACTGCAATGGAGTCAAAGAAGTAATGGGACTTCCAAGTTTTGTCGATGCTGTTCCTCCTACTTTTTTGGGAAAATTCTCAGAGATTTCTGAGGGTGTTTCCAACTCCTTTCCTTTCCCTGCCTCTAATTTTTCTGTTTGAGGAACTTCTGTTTCTTGTGAAGGCATTTCAATCTCCTTTGTTTTTCCCTTTGTATTTGCTTTATCCTGTACATCTATTTCAAAGCTCGGGGGAGGCCCTTCCTTCTCTGGAGGAAGGGTTGTGGATTCACCTTGCAAAATTTTTGGCAAACAACTTCGCCTGTGACTTTGGAAGGACATGAAACCAATCTGTAAGTCGGGTGATAAGGCCCGTGCCCTATTCAACACCTCCCCATAAGTTTTAACCTCCTTGAATATATCATCATGAGCATATTTTTCGTGTTCATAAGCTTTCATATTACAGTGCATCAAATGTCTGCTTACTAATTGATAAGGGTCATGCTTTCTGTGCTCAATATCTACCAGTTTTATTTATTCTAATGGTTCGGCTTCCACTTTAGAATGGCCTAGGTTTAGTAATGAAAATTTCTCGAGATACACAGGGAAGATTGGCCAGGATTTCTTTTGAGATGCCTTTAGCTCTATTCCAATACCACCTTTCACTATTTGATGTGCTACCTCCCTCAATACCAGTCTGTCCGCGAGGAATTTCAGAAGTGCGTGAGGGGGGATTGAGCACCCATAAACTCTAATGTAAGATAATTTTTCATCAACAAACCAGTCAGCTATTGCTTTGAGATTTTCTGAGACTGGCTCAGAAATGCGAGGGGGTTCACAACCATAAAACAATTTATGCATTGGAATTACTATGAAATGACAAATTTCGTAAAACGCATTCTTAGCATTTTCTTCCCATAGCACAGAGTGATACTCGTGAATGGGTTCGGGGCAGGTTATGTTCCAACTCCAATTCATCAGGGTAAAAGGAGTCACAAAGCAGATTGCATCCATAATGTACGCTGACATGTAAAAGGCCACTGGTTGACCTTTAGATTTTGCAACTCTGTAATTTGAAACTTCTTGAGCTAGGTTATCAGAAAAAATCTTACTCCAGTTAAAAGTGTATCCTTCTGAGGCTTCTTCTAAAAAGGGCACCCATTCTGCAGGAAAATGGCAGGGATTCTTTTTCTTGAAAAGTCTACACAGCATAATGGCTACATAGACCATGTACTCGTTCAAAGATGCTGTGGCATAAACCCCATGGGTATCATCCCTAAACTTTGATGGACATCTCCACCATTCTCTGATTAAATCATGATAAGTTCTGTCTGCCTCAATACACTCCTTCCTTTGAAATTCAGCTAAAAACTCAGCGTTATAAATGTACTCAGGATTTGGTGAGAGTTTATACATTACTTGTATATGTTCTGGCCCGAATGAGCTGACAACGACCCCTTGATTATTTAAAATTCTTCTTGTCGGGATATCAACCTTTTCCAAGGCCCAATTGATCATGTTGTTGTATGCCATAAGCTAAGGGCGCGTTGTGATCTTATGAAGTTATGATTCTGCTATATCCCAAAAGTGATTCTTGGAATCAGTAGGAGAATTCTTGATTTCGTAATCCAGGAATTCAGAGATTTGTGTCCAGGATTTAATTGAGTCGATGGTGTGCGGCGTAGTGTCGGATATGATATCTCCTTCTGGGTTACGCATCTCTGTATCTTCACTCTTCTTCGATGCTTTATTTGGTGCCATGACTTTATGTTAGATGGAAAACCTGTCACAGAAAAGGAGTGTATGAGCTTGGCTGAATGCGTCTTACGCTTGATAGTATGAAACATAATATGTTGCGAAACACAGACCTTTAAACTCTCTTTTAATTCATTTAACGATGAAGGTACTGACATAGCTGAAAAGAATTGAATACATTGAATGCATTGGATATTTACTAAGATACGCATTAGTGTCACATATCATCAGTTATCCTTTATTAAAGTGGCCGCATTTTGGCGCTTTTGAATTCAAAATTCGGAAAATTTCATTCAATCGGAAACTGAAACGTGAACAAACCTAAAAACTTTGATTGTCATTAATCATGTTTCCAAAATAGAATTAATTTAGACTAAACACAGATTAAGAGTCGAGACTTCGCGTTTCGATATTTCGGGGATCGTGTTGACAAGAGGTATGTTATCGCTGAATCCCAATTTCCGAAATTGCGAAATCACAACAAGTTTAAATTAGGACTTAACTTCGTTTTAGTAAATTAATTAATCAGTATTAAACCCATTTTGATTCTTTCGGGGTTTCGGGGATCGTGTTGACAAGAGGTATGTCATCGATGAATCTGGATTTCCGAAATTGTGATATGATTAACTTAAGCCTTAAATTTTTGTATTAGTGAACTAATTAATCAGGATTAAGGACTAACTTCCAAAATAGGATTAAATCAATTTAAACACAGATTATGAGTCGAGAATTCGCGTTTCAGGATTTCGGGGATCGTGTTAACAAGAGGTATGTTATCGATGAACCCCGTATCTCGAAATTGCGATACGATTAACGTAGTCTTAAATAATTAGTAGCTTCCATATTTTGGGAAATCGAGGATCGGGATTCCGCGATTGGAAATGCATTAAAACATATGTTCTCAGTAAACCCCGAATTCCAAAAAACTTTTAAAGGTTAATCTTAACTCCTTTAGGGTTTAAGCTTTTCGTGATTTAAAAAATAATTTTATAGAAAGCGCGTCGGGACTTTTATAACATTTTTGGTTCTTTGTCTTTTATTATTTAAAGAATAAAGCTTGTCGGGATTTCGGTACCGGCCTTTTGGAAATGATAGTGAGGGTTATGCTTCATGAAAAGCCGTAACCCGAAAAAGGAATGCTTTAGTTTTGAAGATAAAAAATTTAATATATGTTTCAACACACCCATACACCATCCTTGCTGAGAATATGACCCAGGTACTCCACTTCTGAGGCTCCAAAGGCACATTTAGATTATTGGAGGAAAATTTGGTCCTTAGAGAGTAGATGGAGAACTTGATCTACATGGGTGAGATGGGATGTCCAAGTTTTACTATAGATGAGAATATCATCAAAGAAAACTAAGACAAAATGATGGAGAAAAGGATGGAAGACATGATTCATAAGACTTTGGAAAGTGGAGGGAGCATTACATAGGCCAAAGGGCATTACCAAGAACTCATAGTGACCCTCATGAGTTCAAAATGCAGTCTTGGGAATGTCTTATTCTTTCATACAGATATGGTGGTAGCCAGAACGTAGATCAAGTTTGGTGAGGTACTGAGCACAACTCAATTCATCCAAGAGGTCATCAATGACAGGAATGGGGAATTTGTATTTTATTGTGACTTTGTTGAGGGCACGAAAATCAAGACACATGCACCAAGTACCTTCTTTATTGAGTACCATGACCACATGGGAAGAATAGGGGTTGGTACTAGGACGGATAACACCCGCTTCTAGCAATTCATGGACAATTTTCTCAATTTCATTCTTCTAGGAAAATGAATGACGATAAGGGAGAAAATTGGGAGGAAGACTGCCTGGTATGAGAGGAATGAAATGATCATGGATGCCATGGGAAGGGGGAAGTTATTTGGGAGTGGTAAAAACAACTTGGTGGCGGAAGAGGATAGATAGGAGGTAGGGATGCACAAAGGGTGTCTCAACAACTTGAATGGAGTGGAGTTGGGAAATAATGCTAGAATGACCCTTTTTGAGGAGATTTTCCATGCGATGGGAATTGATGATCTCAGGGGATCCTGCTATGATGCCTTGGAACTTATATTGTTGTCCCTCCTATTGGAATTGCATGGTTAAGTCCTTAAAATCCATGAGAATAGGGTCGAGATTGTGTAACTATTTAGCACCAAAAACAATGTCACAACCACTTATGTCTATAGCACACATATGGGATTTTAGGTGATACTGACGAATTTGGAGCCATATATTTTCACAATGTCCCCCACATTTCATGGAACCTCCATTGGCAATCATGATTTGAAAATTATTGACGACACAAATGTAACAATTGAATTTTTGGGAAATGTGACGATGAATAAAATTATGGGTGCTACTACTATCCACAAGGATGATGACTTTCCTATTTTTAATGTAACCAATTAATTTCAGGGCCTGGGGAGTAGAGAAGCCATTGAGAGCATTAAGTGATATCACTGGGTCAAATTCTGGTGGATCAGAGGGTGGGGTCATATCAGATGGCGGTGGTAGCTCATCCACATGTGAAACAACGACCTCTTCTTTAGCAACATCCTTAGTCATTTCCATAAAAAGACACTATTCCTTACACTTGTTCCCGGGAAAATATTTGTCATCAAAATTATAACAAAGACCCTTGAGTTGGCATTCAACCATTTCAGCCCTGGTTAATTTCTGGATCTTGAGGGGAGTTGCAGGAGGGGAAAAATTGGTGGGTTCAGGGCGAGGAGGAAGGATGGTTTTTGGATCTGGAAGGAGACAATCTGTTATGCTTCCTTGTCTCATTGATTATCTTCCAACCAAGTTTGGGGGCGTTCCATGAGAACATGGGAGAAAATTTCATCTTTTAGGCCACTGATAAAACATTCCCTGAAGAAGGAATCCGACATGCCCTCCGTTCTAAAATCCAAGTGCTCAAATGTTGCAATAAACTCTTCCATGGTCCCATACTGCTTCAACTTAGTCAAACAACCTAAATGGTGGGTGTCAAAGTCAAAGAGGTCATAAATCTCTGCAACAAACTGTGTCCAAGAAGCATACCCTTGGCATGCCTTTTTACGCCATTGCCACCATTTCCAGCGTTCCGGATCTAGATGTAGGATACCATAACAAAGATTGGATAAATCATCAATAATGCCATGCAAAGAGAAATAATGTTCTATTTGAGTGATAGAGCATGTGGGATCCGAGCCATCAAATTTGTTAACCTCAATTCTGGGAAGGCAGATATCTTGAGGCAAGTGGGTAGAATGAGGACCTTGGTAATGGGAAGAGTCATGGTCTTCTTGATAGGATGGTTGTTCAGAAGAGGAAGGGTTTGGGGAATGACCCATCAATTAGTCAAGTGTGGATTTGATGTATTTGATGTGGGCACATTGGTCCTGGAGGATTTGAATAGAGGAGTTGAGCAAGCTAATGTTGGAATTGAGATTCTTGATGTCCTCCTTGTTCTGGAGGTTGTCAACAACCAATGCATTGAGTTCTTGGGCGCGGGTGGTGGCCATTTGGAAAAATAGCCAGGAAAATGGGATAGGGAGGGAAGCAAGGGGCCAGGAGGGGTGGGTGGGACCACTTAGAAGAACAATGTCAAGTGATAGGTACCACTAAGATCATGGATAAAAGGGGAATCCAATGGGATAGGGGCCAAATAAGGGTGCTGGGAAAGGGGTTGGGTCCACTAAAAAAATTGTATTAAAAATGATAGAGACCATGATAATTAGGGAGAAGAGAGGAATCCAATGGGATAGGTCGCAAATAAGTGTGTTGACGGGACCACTATAATTTTTTTTACTCTTGTGGATTAGACTCTGATCTAAATACTATTGCAGTGTTGAAAGGCTCAAATTCTTAACTGGAAAAAATGTGTAGTAATTTCGCAACCAAAATGCAGGAGGTAAATTTGCACGGCAATAGATATTGTTTGTTCTATTTTTGTTTTCATCCCAAGGGTTAGGGTAATCAGGGTTTCTACAGACAAGGGTTTTCCTTGTGGTATAGATCTATCATATATGTGCGGGGTCCAATAGTAGTACTCTACCCAATATCTCAGGGCACCAACTAAGGAGGATAGACCATGCCCTTAGCCACATTACTCGACTACCGAGGTACTAGAGAGTATCTTCCAGAGTGCTCTTCTTGGTGGAATTGTAGCAGTTAGGTGACCGATTGGTTTATCTATGGAGGGATCCAAGATATCTAGGCCGATCCGTATACAAGTGTTGTATGATGCGCTACGATTCAAAGGGGTACCAATAGGGGTTACAAGGGTGGCTAACAATGTGCACTTAAGTGCCATTTGTAGTTCCTACGTGTATGCTTCCTCGATTGCAGATTTATGCGTTGAACGATAGATCTATGTAGATTTAAGATGTCAGAATACGTCTCTACCCTGAAAAAATAACCCAATATTTTCTGCCAAGGAAAGTGGTCTGATACCACTTGTAAGGTACCAGATCTATTATAACAGCCAAAAACATAAATATTGCAGAGAATAACAACAAAACAACACAATAGATGAAACCACAAAACCAAAATACTACCTTTACTGATAGGAAACAATGTTCACTTGCCTCTTCGAGGGGACAACCTCCAACAAAGAAACACTATATTACAATAATTCTCCAGAAAAAACTTCTCATACCCTCTATTCCTATTTATACTAAATCTATCTACCCAAAATAACAATCTAGAGAAAGATCCTTCTATAAGCGAAAGCTTCTACTACGTCTTCTTACATTTGGCTTATTCTTCCTTATTACTAGGCCTTATTAATATCATCCTTTATTACATGGAAATATATTATTCTAGTTACATGAGAGGTTATGGAGGTTAGGCCCCTGACAAAGTAATATGATTTTCTTATGTTCATGCTTTCTTCCTTCCATTGATTATGATCCATCCATCCAAATCAATTATTTTCGGTCATAATCCTTGGTGTCTGGTTGTTGCATAATTTTCCTTCCCTTGATTCCATGTATCGTTGTTGAAGCTTATTCAATTTGTAGTAAATGTTGTTCCATGGTAATATCTTGTTGAATAATGGTTTTGTGATGCCATATTCCATGAATATTGATGATTATTCCATCTTCTTCCTTGATAATGATGATATTGATATTCTTGTCTTCCTTGAAATCTTTCTTGATAATGAGGGTGTCGATATGGTTCGACATTTGATAGTTTTTCTTAATTCTACACACCCATTTCATCTATCTTTTTTTCAGAGACAATGGAATCCTCTATCCTCTTTTCTTGGTCCTTGATTACTCTATATGGAGTTCAAATTATTCAAGTATCTTTTGTTAACCTTCTTGAATCTTGTCTTCTTTCTCCTTTTGAAGCTACAATGTGACCTCATCTATCAAATTCTAATGTTCTTCTCCAATTCTGGCTTGCATTTCTGATTTTACCTCATCAATATTTAAGGATTCCTAAACCTTCTTGCAAATTTCCTCTTCCAGTGTTTTAGTAAATTCTTCATCCAAGATCCTTGTTTCTTCTTGATTTTGATACTTACTCTTATCTTATTTCAATATTTTAACCTCATCTAGTGGATTTTTATTATGGTTTCATAATCTACATATCTCTTCATCTTTCTTTTTCAAACCTTCCCTTGAATCATCCTTTTCCCACTTTGCTTTGCTACTCTTTTCTTGCTTTAAGTTCTTAACCTCCTTAATGAGTGATTCATTAAGAGATTTCATCTTGGTGAACTCATCACTTTTCTTTGTAATATATTTTCTTATCTCTTCATTATCCGTCTGCAATTTGGAGACATTTTTTTTTTATTCCTTTAACTCCTCTTGAATTTTATATATCTCCTCTCTTTTTGTATCTTTAATACGTTTATTTGAGAAGAGTTCTTCAAAATTTTCCCATGTGGGGGAGTTTTTAGTACCTTCATCAAGGCTATCTCACCAAAAAAATGCTTTACCCCTCAAGTAAAATACTACCTTCAAAGGATTCAAATTATTTTCCTTTATCATCCTCAACCATTCCCCAAGATTGATTTCATCTTTATATTCTATCTCCGCTAAAGCTAGGTATTGCCAATGATTCTTAATTGAGGTATAACCCAAACCTCAACTTACAACCTCAATACATTAGGAATAATGATCTCAAATAGTTATAATCCTTGTTCCAATATAATATAATATATTTTCTCTTTCCAATGGATTTTGAATCAGCTCAATTAAACATTACAATTAAAAGTAATGAATGTTTTAAGTAAACATACCTTTGAAACCCTGATCCAGAGTCTGTCCTGCTGGCCGACCTTCCTTCTGATGTATTTATGAAATTACAACCCTTATGAGTATGGAATTGTGACCTGTAGTACTCTAAAATGTCTTCTCTCCAATGACACATGTATGACCAAAATTGGATGTACCAAGTGAAAGTTAGGGTAACTTTCCCAAACCTTGTTGAATTTTGGTCTATTCTGGAGAGAGAACTTGTACAGAATTCCACGCGCCCAATATTTGATATTTGATTTTGAAAATTATACCATAAATACTAATACTTTCCTCTTTCTAATTCATCTGGTCTGACATAATTTGGATCCTGTATGAAAAAGATATGACCTTTTTACCTGAAACACCTGTTTGAGACTAGCTACATGAGTAGTCAAAAACCCTATCTTTAACAGGGTGTATTTCTGAAATTATAATTACCCAGAAGCTAAAATTCGTATCCTAGGTACCCTAATATGTCTTCTAGACAACCTCCAAGTTTCTCTTTCTAAAGTATCCCCGAAAAAATTTATAGCAAAAATTCCAAGATGACTTGCTTGAGGCAACAAAACCCTAGGATCGATGCTCTGATTCCAAATGTAATGAACTAAATGCTTAAGATACCATAACATAATAGAAGTACACACCATGTACAGAATGTGAGAATGGAGCACAAATCCAAGATAAATTGCATAATGACTCCTTAAATAATTGGAGAACCTGTTCCAAATAACCAGTTACATTCATATTTCACAATTCACATGTGTCTAATAATGAATACATGATCTCTATATATATCTATTCACACTTGCACATGAGGCCCCTTTGCTATTAAGTCGGCCCTATTACATATATATTTACTCATTACATGTACATTTAGGCCCATATATGCCCCCCCTTGGGGTCATATCATATACATTTAGCCCTATATATGTGTTCACTTTTCTATATGAGATAATATGAGATGATTGATTAATTATTACAATGATGAGTGTTCCATAGACATAAAAAATATGGTGACCATCCATAAAAGGATTCATCCCTTGGATAATAAATAACTACTTATTTATTATATATATGTATACCTTGTATTATAAATATCATGTCATATATTATATGATATTATAAAATGTCTTCCTGATGTTGTCCAAACTTCAACACTCCCTTTCAATGAGGGAGACATTCTTCATCATGCCAAAGCTTGTCTCTGAAGTATACAAACTTCACCCTAGACTCATGACACTTGTATGTCAGTCTTGGGAGATGTCTCTCTCCCACCCGAACTGAGGGGAAACTCCTTCTGCGACTCTCCCTCTAAGCTGATTTACCCTCTCTGAGATCAGGCTCCTTTGGGTCCGCATGTGATATCATCTAGCATATTGAGTCTTTATCATTCATTGTCAAATTACCATGACTAGGAAAAAGACTACACTAGGGTCGTTCACCACAATGTTGGGTATGTGTTATATTCTTTGCATGAGTAGTAGTGTTTGAGCATTTGCGCAGGGGTTCGGGGGCAGCGCCCCCAATTTTTTTTTTTTTTGCATCAGGACCGCATTTTCGGGACCACATTATATTTAGGTGGTTTTTCGGCACATGGTTTCTTTGCCAATGGTTTTCTATTTCCGGTTAAGGAATTAGGGTTTTGGACTAATCCAGGTCATTGGGTTAGGGTTTTGGATGCCGCTGTCTCCTATATGTATTTTGTATTGTAAACATTGTAACACAATGAATGAATATAGAATATGCTGGTTTTCCTGGTTTGGGTTTCCAGGGGAAAAATATTTGTGTAATGTTTGTATTTGCCATTGTATCTTTTCTATTCTTTTTTGAATATATGTTTGCAGTAGATATTGTACAAGTTTAGAATTTACATTTGGTATCAAAGCTTTATTGGCTTCAGGTGGATACCTTTGTGGTCAAGGGTTTGGCTCGGGACTGTGATAAGCCTTGGTTGGCTGGAGATGGCCTTATTCACAGTGGGAGATCTAGCAGTGCTTGTTTTTTGGTGAAAAAAGTAAATGGAAAGCAATTGAAGATGGAGATCGAGAAGTTTAATGGGAAAAGCTTTGAGTTGTGGAAGCTCAAGATGGAAGTGCCCCGGTGGACAAAGAATCAGGTGGATGATGGTAGATCCAGTGCACACCACATGAACCTGCCAGTGTTGGAAAAAGATGGATCGAAGGAAAAGAAACACAATCCCGTGTGTCTCTCAGATTGGTAATGCAGATGTGGGGAAAGGAAGCTACAACCAAGGGATTTATGGGAAAAGTTGGGAAGTTGTATCAGTCTAAGTCCCTAGTAAATAAACTATTCTGAGAAAGAAGCTATATAAATTGAGAATGAGAGATGGAGACTTATTGGAAGAGCATTTGAGCATATCTTTGTGGTAAGTCGGTTAGTATCTATTGAGATTAGAATTTTAGATGAAGATAAATGCATCAATTTACTGTGTTCTTTACGGACGTGGGATAGATGCAGTTTGTTTGTGGCCATAGGTAGTAGTACAGCTTCTTTGAAGTTTGAAGAAGTGGTCTTGTCCTTGTTGTTTGAGGAGATGAGGCAGAAAAAAATATGGAAGGACATAGCACAAGCACATTATTTGCAAGAGGGGCGTTCTCAAAATAAATAGATCTAATTTCTCAATGGGAGATCTAAGTCTAAGGGTAGATGTAAATCTTCTGGAAAGTTTGTAGGGTATGTTGGAGGTGTGGAAAAGAAAGGGGTAGTACAAAGTAAGTGTGAGTCCCAAAAGTTGAGAAAAAGAGGTCTGAAGAATCTTCTTCTATAGAGAAAAAGACCTCCAAAGGAAGAAGGAGGGATGTGTACTTAGCCTCTTCAAGCACACACACATATCATGAGTCATGGTTTGTGAATACAGTGCATCCTTTCATATGACTCTACAGTGGTTACAGAATAAGTTATGATGGAGGTAATGTTTTTCTTAGGTAATGATTGACAACCAGAATCCTTAGGAAGGAAGAGGTCAAGTTGAGACTCATAGATGGAAGGATTAGAACAACAGGTGTTCTATACATCCTAGGTATGGCTAGAAATTTGATTTACGTAAGAAAATGGAAGATGCGGGGGGTAAAACAATTTTTTGAAAAGGGGAACTTGCGGGGATGGTTTGAGGAGCAATGGTGTTTTTGAAAGGAGTTCATTTTGGAACTTTGTATAAGTTACTCTGAAAGCACTAACTATTAGTGATGGTGTAATAGATCCATTGTTCTTGATATTGAAGTTGAATAAGAAAGAACTCCCTACAGTCTCTGGAGAAAAGGTGTGGCATCAAGGAAGGCTGGGGCATATAGGAGAGAAGGGTCTTCGACTACTACAAGATAAAAGGTATGGTTGAAGGTATGTCTAAGCACTCTCTAAGATTTTGATTTTACATGAGAACATTGTCTATATAGGAAGCATAATTGGGTAATATTACCCTCTGGTGCAAAGAGGACAGAAGAAATCTTACAACTAGTTCACAGTGATGTTTTTGGGCCTGTGTGGGTCCCATCATTGGGGAAAATATTTGTACTATGTCTCATTTAGAGATTAATTATGGAGAAATACTTGAGGGTCCTATTTCCTAGGGAATAAATCAGAAGTCTTTGATAGGTTTAAAGAGTTTAAGGCTCTTGTTGAGAACAACAGATAAGCAATTAAGGTAGAGAATTGAATAATGGTGAGGGATTAGCAGGAATGGTGAAGAATTACAGTAAGAAGTCTCATTATAGCAAGAAATGGAAAAATACTCCATATACACCTCAGCAGATGGAGTTTCAGAAAGGATGAAACGAGGACTGATGGAAAAACTAGGAGTGCATGCTTTCGGTGAATGTAGGGATAAGGGAAAAGAATTACGGGTGGTGGGTACTACATGTTATCTGGTCAACATCACCCTCATCAACGTTGAATGACAAGACTCCACAAAGAGGTATGGGTGGTAAAGGAACTAGCTTCTCACTGCATCTTAAGGTATTTGGCGCAGGCCATGTTCATATTCCAAAGGAAGCCAGGAGTAAAATTTGGATGAGAAAGGTTGAAAAATGTACTATTGGATATAAAGATGTGGTCTCAAAAGGTTATAAGCTTTGGAACCCGAGAACTAAGAAGGTAGTGTATAGGCTGAGATGTGGTATTTAGAAATGAAGGATTTTGTTAAATGGGAAGTCCTACCAAATAAGGAAAAGAAGATGGGGTTTGATTTAAAGGATGATGGTGGACCTATGGAAGAACATGAATCGAGAAGAAAGAAGATCCTCATACTCCGATTATTTAGGAAGTCAGTTAGAGAAAAGAGCTCTGCAGGAAAGGTATAGTCCATCGATTCCAGTTCAAATTTTCTTGTCTATTATTGATGATGATCCTAGAAGCTGTCCCGAGGGAAGCGATTGGATTGAGGAGGATCAATATCTAGAAAAAAGAGCCATGGAAGAAAGCTAAGCATCTTTGGATAGAATGAGCTTGGGATCTAATTTGGAGTTTATATTTGGAAGAAATTGGCAGAAAATGGGTATTTAAAGAAATTTGAATGCAGAAGGAAAAGTGGAGAAATACAAAGGCTTCGGTTAGTAGCAAAGGGTTATTCGAGGTTGAGGGAATTGATTTTGGTGAGATTTTTCTCATGCTGCCAAGTTAACCTCCATGAATTTATGTTTAGGAACTCTGCATTTGATTTTGAAAATAGAACAAATGGATGTGAACAAAATTCCTACATGGGGATGCGGAAGAAGAAATCTATGAAGCAATGAAAGGTTATGTTGTGAAGGGAAAGAGGCTGGTATGCAAGCTGAAAAATGCACGTATGGTTTAAAACAATCACACCATGGATGTGGTATAAAAATTTGATATTTATATGCTAGGAATTGGCTTCACAATAAGCAAGAGGGATCCTTGTGGTGTATTTTAAATTAATTGGTGATCATTTTGTTTATTTAGTCTTATTATGTCGATGACATGTTGTTGATAGGGAAATATGAGGTATCGAGGATGTGAAAAGGCTTCGGTTGTCCTCTAAATTAAATAAGAGGAAACTACGGTTAAATAAAAGAAAATGTCTTGAGATATTGTAGAGGTTTAATATCTTGAGTCACAAATAGGTCAAAGGGTCCCTATTCTGTTGGTGTAAGGATTATCGTGGTCGGTGTCCCAAGACACACATGAAGAGAATGTCTCATGTTCCATATGCAGTGCACGGTTAGCGGTTCCCGATGTATGTAATAGTTTGTACTAGAATAGGACATTGCATGCAGTGGGATTTTTGAGCGGTATATGTCAAAACCGGGGAAGGAACATTAGACAACAACAATAAAAAGAGGTTTTAATTATTTATTATTGTAGCACTAGCTATGGATTGTGCTGAAGGAAGATCCCGGGGATTAGACAGAGTGGTGGATATACATGGATTTGTGGATCTGGTAGGTAGGAGATGGATCATTAGGAGATCTACAAGTGGGTATGTATTTAACTTGTTTGGAGGAGCAATAAGTTGGATGAAGCAAAAACGGGATGTAGTGGCACTTTAAACTCTGAATCTTTGAATACATGGCAACCACTCAATACAAGTAAGGAAGCAATATGGTTACAAATATTGTGTTAATTATTGAGTTGGTACAACAAGCTATCGAGAATAGATTGTAGCCCGGTCCGAGGAGTGCAATTTTTTACGTGAAGAACCCAACTCATCATTCAAAGAGACAAAACATATTGATATTAATATCACTTTGTGAGAGACATGGTTGAAGAAAGAAAGTATTAATAGGCGTGAAGGTGGAATATCACTTTGTGAGAGACATGGTTGAAGAAAAGAAAGTATTGCTGATGAAGGTGGACACTTTGAAGAATGTTGCAGATTCATTAACAAAATCTGTGAGCACTGAGAAGTTCTCTTGGTGTAGAGGATCCATGGGCATTGTTGACTATGTAACCTTGTAACCCCATGTGTGCAAAGAAAACAAAAAGTGGGAGAATGTTGGGTATGTGT
>SNQJ01S0036176.1:225046-235273 GCA_010110895.2 Picea sitchensis | reverse complement strand
AGAGGGCGGTGAAGGAGGCATATGAGCAGAGGAGGTTACGAAGGAAGGGGATCATTCTACGGGGAATTTTATTTTTGGAGGGTTCTCTTGGATTTGCATAGAGAGAGGAGAGTTTGAGTTCTGTAGTCGGATTGGATCAGTACAGGGGGCACCGGTTTGCTGGAGGTTTTGGGCATGGGGGCTAGGATATCCATATGATATCCTGGAGCTAGGAAGTTGTCCTAGTTGACAGGGTAGAACAAGGTTTGGGCATTGTTGACACAGTTCAACAACGAACTACAAGACAAGCGAAGGGTTAGCATCAGACCCATGTATGTTAATTTATGTATTTGTTTTATGAAATTTAAGGAATATGATGTGTTATGAGGTTGTCCGTAAGCTATTATGTTTAGCTCAATAATTTATATGTTATAGTCATTAATTTATTTGTGCAATTAAAATGATTTATATCAATTTTTTATTTACAGTCACTACACTCCCCCCTTCATGAAGATAGGGAACTCTCTTTTATACATGAGAGATTTGAAAAGAAGATAAGAATCTCATAATTACAGATCCACTTTGTCTCAACCAATTTCCCATTATTACAAAATATTATCCCTTCAAATCCTTACACATCTCTCTCATATATCTTGGATAAGAAATGACAACCAAATCTCCATTATCTTCTCCTTGGAATAGGCTTGAATTATCTCCTCAAATCTTGAAATGGTGGAGGAAGTATTTTTGAATTAATCCTTCACATGTTCCTACACATGACAAAGCTCACACATTTTTGAGATATATATGAAAACATGTCAATTTTCTAATATTTAATCACAAATTCCCTTTTAATACTAAAATAAATGATTTGGAAAATAATAAGGTTAAACCCATATTTAATTATGAAAATGATATCATGAAGATTAATGGGAGTGATGAAATGTGAAGAATGATGAGAGAAAGGTGGATGAAAATGACATTTTAGTCCCAACATACTGTTGAATTTGTTGCGTAATGGCATGCAGCGGCCACAGATCTTCTCAAGAAATTTTGGCATTTGAATTTTGGATTTGAGTGATGATAATGAATATTTCTAGGATGGGGTTTACATGAGTAACATATGACATTTTCTTATGGTTGGTTCTTTGTGAGCAACCATGAATATAGAATGTTGGTTCTTGTGTAAGCAACATTCATTTTTTTTTTTTTTTTTTTTTTTAAATGATTGTTTGGTTTAACTAATGATTATTCTCACTTCTTTAACAACATTCATTTTCATTATTTGTTCTCTTGCTCTTATGATAATAATTTACCCATATACTTGTTGGAAAAAATAAGCTATCAATGTGCATAAGGAAACATCATTGAGTATAATAAAGCCCTTTTATGCATTTTGTGAATCATGCCAATATATCAATGCTTATGAAGTAAAGTACAACAGTATCGTTGAGAAAAAAAATGTTAGTAAATGGTAAAAGTGGGAGGTTAAAAATGGAATGATGGTAGTGAAAACAATGGAGTGATGATAGCAAATAGTCCACCCCAAAGTGAGATTGTTTCATGTCCTCATGCAATGTGGAATGAGTCATAGAAGTGAAAGGAAAGGGCATGGTGAGGGAATTTTCTAAATTCATTCACTCTAGCATGTAAGTGCATGATTAAAGTTTAGAAAATAACATGCCTCCCACTTACCCAAAATGTTGATGAACTATGCAATAGGAATATATGGTCGATGTGACTGTTGGAGCATGGAATATGTCAATGCTTATATGATCATGTGAAAGGTGACTTTTGTTGTAGCTGTGACTGTTGTAACTTCTAGATCAAAGAATGTGAAGTGGAGAAATCGAGCCCTTTCTTGATGAATCATGGGAAGAGGAAGTATGAAAAATTGAGCTGTGGTACTCTCATATGGAAGAAAATACTCATAGCTAGTGATGGAATCATGGGAAAAGTGTATAGTATTCACCTTCTACTAAGCTGATGGTACAATTCTAGTCATGCGAATGGATATGTCAATGTCGAGCATGAAGAGAAACCATTACAGAGCCATTGATTAATTCGTTAATGTCTGACAAGTCACCGATGATGTCAATGAAGAGTGCCAAAGATGCTTCAGTACATCTTGCAAAATTAATGAATGAATGAGCTGATAATTAAGCTTACAGAATCGACAATCCAAGGGACAATGATGTATTCCATTATTGTCTTTGAAGAACTTGCCATTAAGGCATACAAGCTTCTAGGTACTCAAAAGGAAATCTATTCTATATCCCAGATAAGATGTTCTTTGAAATTCGATGGGAAAAGATTGTTGAAAGGTGGGCATTAAGGAATCCTACATCAGTCAACGTGAGTTTTTTACAAAAATATTGGTGGGACTATATAGGAAATATTTCAGTAACAGCAGATGTTTATGGCAAAGACAGTATGGAAATCGTGGAAAGGGAGATGGATAGTTTTTTATTGACAAGGAAAAGGCAAGATAAATAAAGGATGTATCGCATTTCGAGGAAAGATAGGCATGTGAAGCCATGTGAGGATAAAGAGGAAATGGAAGGAGAACTTCAATATGGATGACCAATGTGAGTTGAAGGAGAAATGAGGGTAAACATTCATGAAGCAAATGGGTTTAAGAAAAGGTTTCTGTGTTCTACAAAGCGTCATGAGATGTATGAATATATCTAAGCTCCTTCAAATTTTCCAACAAGGCATGTTTCACAGAAAGATTTTTTGATTCTCGAAAATCACTTCGTCATGTGATGTGACCGGCTGTGAACCTAAAAGAGATTAGTACCAATTCCTACATGAAAGCTTGTGAGAAGTTTGAAAAACATAATCATGGGGAAAGAAGTACGAATGCAAAAAAAAGACATTTTTTACTGTTTTGTTGCACGCTAGATTATTCTCCTAATTTATGTCAAAGTGACTTCAAGAAAACAAATTAGTGTTTAAGCGTAAAAGCATGTTTTGATATTGTGTCCAAGAACTAGTGAGATGTCCATTTGCAAATTTTTAGTTATTTTGTTGTTTTGCATTTTTTGTAAGTGTAGGTATTCAAAAATAAAGTAGAAAAGGAATCTAGAAAGTTTTTGGTTTTAAGTTTGTTGTTTCTTTTTTAATTAATTTTGTTTTGTTTGTTTTTATTCGATTTTTTTTTTAATAATTTTTTCTATTATTTTATTTGTTTTTATATATGTTTACAAAAAACTTTAAAACCAAATAAAATAAATTTGCAACTATTTATTTTATGCTTTTAAAGCCTTTTGAATTTCATAAATTTGTGTACCTATCAATGACTTGAACCTCACGCAATTTTATCAATCAATGGACATATAAACCAAGAGATGTTAGTTCCTATCGGATTCTCAATTCTGAGTGCAAGAATTTATAATGCCGAAAATCCTGCAAACAACACATTGGCAAATATTTAACAGACAGTTCTTAGATAGTGAATGCTTGTCATTAATGCTTAAAGTACAATAATGAAGATAGCATGAGTAGAGGAAGTTTGTAATAGTTATGAATGATGAAGGCCCGTAAAGTTTGAGAAGCATTTACTGATGGGTGGATCCCATTCAAAATTCTGAAAGAAGGAGGGCCGTTAGATGCGAATGTGAGCGAAAGAGAGCATCTTTGAGGAAGGGCCCATAAAGTTTGAGAAGCATTCCTGATCGTTGAATCCCATTCAAAATTCGAAAGAATGAAGGCATTGGAATCTGAATGTAGACAAAGAAAGAGCGTTGAAAGGAGGATAGATCTCGGGGCATTAGATCAAGCTTGCAGGATCGATATCGATGGATCAAGGAGAACACATACGTTCTTTAAAAGTACAAAGGAGAAAATAGTACAAAATTCAAAAGAAGGAGGTCCGTCCATTTATAGGTAGGACATGTGGACATAGATCATCGTTTCGTTGACTGGAGAGTCAAAAGAATGATGGTCCGTAAATTGCGATATCTGAAATCATGACTTAATCTGAGCCATGTCGGATAAAGGTTTGATCTGAACCGTTGATCGATCCATATCGGAGTTTTGTGAATAGCGACATGGAGAGGCAAAGAAAAATAATGCAACAGAATGTGGAAATCGGGATATGCAAAATCACGATTTAAATCGCGTAGATTAAATCAAGACCCTGAAATATGGTGAGATTGATCTAACTCCATATTGGGTTTCATAGATCCACGACATGGAGAGGCAAAGAAAACAATGCAACCAAAATCCAAAAGTGCGATATCGTCATGATTCATCCGTCGTTGAATCTAGTCAGTCTGGACCATCGAATCATAGGACATGTGGCAATGATAGAAATTTCGTTGACTTGGAGTCATGAAGTAAGTGTTGAGGGTCATGAAATGAAGTAAAAGCGCTTTATGTATAAGCGCGTGGTCGTAGCCATTAGTCACATCGATGGAAGATGGAGATAAAAGCTAGAGGTGCTAAAGAAAACATGCAGGGAATCTTTGAAAATGCGAAACCCAATTTAAAGGTAAAAGATTAATAAAGTTCATCCAGCGGTGCAGAGGATAAAAATTGAATATGATGTGAGGGTTACTATTCTCTCTCACGGTTAACTCCTGAGTTATGAATTCATTAGTGAAATGGACTCATGATTGTCGATGAGTTGGCGTTTCAATTGCTTGTACAGTTATCTTTCTTGTGCCTAAGGATATGCGAAGTGGAGCGTCGTGTATGTATAAAAGAAATGAGGCAGGCTTGTGTAGTTAGTTGACTACGGATGAAAATGAATTAAATTGTAAGAAAGGAAAAATCATAGTATGTGCAACATGAGATTGAGCATATGCGCAGTGTGAGATAAAACTCAAGAAAGAGTAACAAATGATGATGAAAAACTTGAGGCAGTTAGAATAAAGAACAAGATTGAAGCGAGAGAAGAATAGCGGAACAAGTTGAAGTAGAAGATTTGCTGAACAGACAGAGGAAGATATGAATTGTAGAACAGTTAGAAAATGACCAGATGCATAGAATAAAGAAATATTGGTAAGAACTGATTTATCTATGTAGTTGTGTTAATTTATTCATTCATATTATAGGGAGGTTGGGAGGTTCTAGGAAGGATTGTTGTTGTCCTCATAGAGTTCAAGTGGGAGCTTGAACCGCGAGAAGTGTAACTCATCTGGTTGCGGCGAGAGAACAGTGCTTGAGGTAGTGCGAGAGAACAAGTGTTCTGCATTACTCTGAGAGTTGGGCATGGCAGGAAGTTAGTGCTCCATCCGGTTGGTCTTTGGAACATTAAAGAGTTGAAGTGCTTCCTTCTAGTGGGTGCCTAGGGAGAAACCCGAGGAGAATTGGTGTTCTCCAAATAAGTTGTTTCTTGTAAAATAGAGGTTTTAGCCTCACATTGAGTTAGTGCTAAATTATAAATGATGCTCTGGAACTTAAAAGGCTGTCTATCATTTTGAAGAAGAAAAAGTTTTCTCCCTTTATGGGTTTCCTCATGAATTTGTCTCTGTGTATACCTTATGTGTGACCAATTCTCTTTACATTCATCCATATCTGTATATTGTTGATGATCACTTGAAAGAAAAGATTAAATTTTTTTAATAGACCTAATATTGTTTAAGCACAAATACAACCGATTCACCCCCTCTCTAGGTTGCCTCTCAGTAATTTCCAACAATTGGTATCGAGGCGGGTTCCTTTTATTCAAGGTGATCACAGCAAGGTCAACATGACAAGTCTTGAAGTGACTTCAGCCACTAAGCCCCCTTCATTTTGATGGAACAAATTTTTCCCACGGAAAGGTAGAATGAGAACATACTTAATGGCCTTAGATGCTGATGTTTAGGATGTAGTAGAGAGTGGATATATACAAAGCTTTGTTGTGCTAGCCTCCAAGGATGATATAAGTTAGGATTTAGTTTAATGCTAAAGGAATGAATGCTATCTTGAATGGACTTGATGAAGTACAGTTTGTAAAGGTGATGTATCTGAAGCACTTAAAAGCAATGTGGGCTAAACTTATTAGAAGTTATGAAGGAAATGAGAGAGAGTAAAAGATGTCGAACTTCAAACATTTAGGTTGAAATTTGAGCAACTAAAGATGAATGAAGATGTGTTAGCAAAATATTTTTTAAGAGTTGAAGGAACTTGTAGAAAAATTCCATGAAGAAGGGTCTTGGTGAAGTTTGATGACTCGCTCTTAGTTGGGAAATATTTTAAGATCTCTGCAATTTAATCCAAAAGTCTACTTGCAATGAAAGATTAAATGATCTTAAAAATACGTCCATTGATCAACTTCTAGGAACTCTAGCATGAAATTAGAATTAACAAAGATAAATCCAGTGCTAGAGAAGCATCTTTTAAAATGAACTAGAATCTTCTTTTGATTGAGAATTAGATGATATTGAGACAAAGTTTGTGAGAAGGTTAAAAAAAGGATGGAAAATATCATGAGAAGTTTCCCTTCAAATGCTTCAACTATAGTAAGATAGGATGTTTGCATCTAAATGTAAGCCATCAGAAAAAGGACCAGAACTCAGTTGATGAAAATAAGTACAAATACAAAAGAAATATAATAAGAAAGAAAAGTTTGGTTACAAATAGTAATATTGGTCCTCGATGAGTCACTATTGGTGACTCATCCTGTGAAGATAAGGCAAATGACTTCATGCTTATGGCAAAAGAGGATTATGATAATAAAAATCTAAGGCAGTGTGATAATGATGAAGAAGTTGTGGATTTGATTTGGAAGGAGAAATGCGATCAGTGCTTGGAAAGAAATTGATAGACTGAGACAACTAGGAAACTTGAAAGAAAAAAACAAATTGTTGACCTGATTCGAGAAGAGCAGAGTAAAACACGATGAAGATTTTTCTCTGCTGGAAGTGGAATTAGAAAAGGCAAAAAAAATAGAAGAACCTGCTGACAACAATTTATTTAAGAAGAAAGTTGGGTCTTAAGCCTTAGAAAGAGAGATAGTAAAACTAGAAAAGAAATGGAGAAATTTAAAGGTTGTATCCACCAAAATCTGCCAGTATTAAAGCCTCGGAAGAATTAAACTCCATTCTAAACTAGCAAAGAAATTCAAAGCTGAAAAATGGATTGGGATATGAAGGAAAGGATCAAGTAGTGATCATCCAAGTTATATAGAATCTATCAAGTTTTTCAAATCCTCAAACATTGACATGATCACTCTCTTGTGAGAAACAAAAGAAGGAAAATCATCCACCAAGAAAGAAATGAAATAAAAAAGCGAGAACCAAATTTTTTGACCAGAAAGATTATCGTCATGTTAGAAGTCGACCTCCTCAAAGAGACATATTTTTTCAAGGTACAAACATGTTTTCTATAGTTTATTGTTTTTCTTTGCTCTAGTACAGTCACAAAGCTATAAATTGTTCTTTAAGATTTGGATATGAACAATCAAAATATTCAATGAATAACTATCTTCCACATTAAAGATTGAGACAACCAAGCAACAAGCAATCCCCGCAGGTTATAAATCATGTGATGATTGGGAGAAAAACACAGGTGAAACACAACAACAAATATATGCATAAAAATCGTTATGATCCTATTGTGATGAACCCGAGAATGCTACATGTATCATAATTATGGACATAAAGCTCTGGAAGCATGCGCTTAGGAATTACAGTCAGATTTGATCCCCACTACGAAAATGTCAAAGTTTGGAAGAAGAAAGTATAGACATGACAAATTGTGGACTAATTACTATCAATAAAGGAAAAATAATCCACACAGTATATTGGCGATGGATCTCCAAACATGAATGGAGACAAAAGTAAGTTTCTAACTCTAAGTGATAACAAATTAGGAATGTAACTTTTGGAAATGATACTCCAGGAAAAATAAAGGTAAAGATTATGCCAGAAGTTTGTGTAGCGGAAAAAGAAAAGATCAAGATGTGTTGTTGTTTGTAGAAGATTTGAAATATGTCACGCTTAGTGTCAGTCAGAATGATGCTTGAGCCGAAGGTGTGAAGTTGTTTACCTCTAGGAGCTATAGAATAAAATGCAATGGATTGAGTCGGTTACAAAAGCATAAGAACAAAAACAATGTCTATGTTTTAAAAGAAGAAAGAAGAAGAATGCCACTTAAAGCAAATATGATGAAAGTTGGTTGTGGCATAGGGAGACTTGAATCACCTAAATTTTGATCACATAATCAACTGAAGTAATGGGGCGATAAAAGATCTTCTGAAGATATCAAAAACATACGACTCTATTTGTAATCTTGTCGGATAGGAGAAACACTGCACTTAGTTAAAATCTAAAAGAAACTTTCCTTCTTGGAAAAACCTCTCCAGTTAATTTTATATATGGATCTATGGACCATCCAAAGGAAAGAAGGTTCAAGAAAAGAAAATTACTTTATATTGATTATTGATGACTATTCTAGACTAACTTAGGTTGCCTTTTTTGAAAGAAAAGTTGGAAGCATTTGAAAAATTCAAAGTATTTAAAAGGCTACGGTGAGAATCAACGGAGGGAAAAAGATTAAAGGTATTAAGGTTTGATAGAGGAGGAGAGCTTAGTTAGAGAGGAACTCAAAAGGATTCTGTGATAAACATGGGATCAAAGAGAGTACACAATTCCAAGGACTCCACAACAAAATGGAGTTGTTGAGAGAAATGAGAATAGATAAGTACAACAAATGGAAAGATCAATGATAGATGAAAGGAACATACCTGGAACATAATGGGTAGGAATAAATTCATACAACGTTCATATCATATAAAGAAGCTCATCTCGAGGGCCACACGGTAATGAGACTCATATGAACTATGGTTTGGAAGGCACCTTCAATCAAGCATTTTAAAATTTTTGGGAGCCAAATGTTATATCAAGAACAATGATGAAAATATTGGCAAATATGATGACGAGTTGATGAAGGTATCTTCTTAGGTTTATGCTACAAATAGTAAAGGAATCTGAGATTCTACAATAGAGAATGCACAAACTAGTTGATTGTATAGACATAAAAAGTTGATGAAGAATCCCGGTCAGAAATGTAAAAGGTGTTGAACCAAGAACAAATGATATAGTTGAAGATGAAAATGAGCAGGTCCAAGTCCGAGCAGGAAGAATGCGGATGGGATGAGAATCACGAATATTCAAACTAACAAATCAACGAGAGAAGAAGAAGCAAAATCACCTCTCATAATTATTAGAAAGAAGTCATCCTAAAAATCGGATAATTGAGATATAAATGGAAGGAGTTAAAGACAAGAAGGAAGTTAGTTAAAGACTAAGAAAAATCTCATGTTGCCTTTTATCTATAATTTGAACCTAAAATTTTGAGGAAGCTAGCAGGGAAGATAATTGGATTAGAGAAAAAGGAATGAAGAGCTTGATCAAATAAAGAAGAACAATAGCAGGAGCTTGTCCCTGAACGAATATAAGAATGTTATAGGTTCCAAATGGGTGTTCAGAATAAAATGAATGAAAAAGGACAAGTTGTTATAAATAAACCCAGTTGTTTTGTAAAGGATATGCACAAGTTGAAAGGCAAGACTTTTGATGAAACCTTTGATGTGGCAAGATTAGAAGCTATCGAATGTTTCTTGCTTATTCATGTCATAAGAACTTCCAAGTTTATCGGATGGATGTTAGGATCCAGCGTTTCTTAATGGAGATTTAGGGGAAGAAGTGTACATTGAACAACACAGGGTCTCCATTTGATAGATAATCCTAATTATTTTTGTAAAATTTGAAGACATATATGGACTAAAAACAAAGCACCATGAGCTTGGTATTATAGATAGACAAATTTTTACAAGAAAAAGGGTTCAAAGAAAGGAGTCATTGTATGTAACCTTTACATTAAGAAATCTGAAAGGTGATAATTTACTAGTTGTTTTTGGTTTATGTAGATGATATTATTTTTGGCTTCTATATTAATGAATCATCATCCAGTGGTTGCTAATTCTATGCAAACATAATTTGAGAGAAATATCCATGATAGGAGAAGCTGTCATATCTTCTTGGCTTACAAGTAAAAACAAAGTTCTGTAGGAATAATTATTTCTCAAGAAAAATATTTGAAAGAGATGTTGAAGAAATTCAGATGGAATATTCCTTTTATGTAGATGATATTATTTTTGGCTATATTAATGAATCATCTGTCCAGTGGTTTGCTAATTCTATGCAAACATAATTTGAAATGTCCATGATAGGAGAACTGTCATATCTTCTTGGCTTACAAGTAAAACAAAGTTCTACAGGAATAATTATTTCTCAAGAAAAATATTTGAAAGAG
>SNQJ01S0036176.1:195987-222023 GCA_010110895.2 Picea sitchensis | reverse complement strand
ATGCTCTTTACTTTTACTATCCATATGCTGTATATTGTTGATGATCACTTGAAGAAAGATTAAGAATGTTTTAATAGACCTAATATTGTTTAAGCACAAATACAACTGATTCACCCCCCCTCACAGTTGCCTTAGTAATTTCAACACAACCAACTTAAGGAAGACTAATCATGGTTGATTATACTTTGTTATTGTAGTCTATCCATTAGAGAAAAATTTAATAAAATCATGCCTTCTTTTCGTGTAATGAAGGGAGAAATTTGAGATAAACCTGGACTCAGCATCTAACTTAATGCATTCTAAGTTCAACCAAGAATATTGAAACACTGCTTCACGTAATAAACAAAGTGAAATTCCTTGGAAATCTTTTGAGGCATCTTCATAATCAGATAGGGAACAAAAATAGCAAAGCAATTAATTATATCAAGCAAAGTCTCAGAGCATGGAATGCCCTCTGCATTTGTGACTAGGAATAGTTCTCCATATCTCTTAAACTATTTTTAAGGTTGTTCCGCATCATTTTTCTGCCTACACCACCATTGCCTTTATGCATCATTGCCACAAAATCACTGTAATCAATGCTCCAATCATTATCTTGATCAACTTCTTGATCATTTCATCATGCTAGGTATCACCTATACCAAATTCTTGGCAAGCTTGCTGAAGTTTATCCATAGTAATTTTCTCACTTCCATCTTTGTCAAAATAAAACAGAGAAGAGATGCTCCTCACATTCCATCTTGTTTTAAATGTATTTCAATCTTTATTTATCCATATGGAGGACTCAATATTCATAAGACTTTTCAAATACAACTCGTCAAAACAATATTTTCAAGAATCATACATAAAGATTTAAACCGATGTCATGAGAGATTTGGGGGGAATGTCAGGAGCATATTCCAGAAACAAACATTCACAAATGGCCGAAGTTACCTAGCTGTATAATTTTCACTGCGTTGGTTAACAATATCGATGAATGATATTCTACATCCCCTAAAATAGAGTTTAGATCTTTTAGGTTAAGCATCCCATCGGCCAACAAAGAGAGAAAGAGAAAACTAGATTCTATATAACATACTTTATTATAGGTACGTATAAGACGGAATGAACAGCTGAAAGTATCGATAGTTCGTGGTGGTGTTATGTATAGATGTAATCAATATGTGCGGTTGAAATTCGCCGACTCAAACACTCTTCTTCATTCACACTGTTATTCCTCCTTGACCTCTTCTTTTCCATTAACTAAATTTTGGTTGATCGACAATTGTTTTCTGCTTACCATGGACTGGATTTTATAGGGGAACGAATTGTAATTACAGTTGCTGGAAGAAGGATCATGAATATCACGAAAAGCCACACTTTGGCAGCATGCCTTGAACTTTCATGGTACATTTTTATCATTTTTCAGACCATAACTGTCTTTGTGGGAGGAGTTCACAATTTCTATCTATTGTCCTAATTAAAGGGTGATTCTTTGAGGGAGGTGCTCCTTGACATAATATGCAGATTCAACACCAATGTGAATGTCAAATTTCATTTCCCTCTTGATTAATCACAAGAATGTTGGCTTGATTGGAGCCCTTGCAAGATTTTCTCTTGCTATATTTTTTACATGGAAGTACCTGAAATCTCCTAGAGGACACCATAAATCGCTTTTCCCCACCCGAAATTCGATTCTCCCATGGCAAGCCATATTTTGGAAATGTCAGAAACAATGAGAGAATCATCTGATGAGTTGAGAGGATGCCCATTCATCTCTTCCAAATCAATCATAGATCGCATATATTCCTCCTTCATTCTTCTATTGCCTTCGTTAATCAATATGAGCACTCGGATTTGGCTGAGGTCGATGCTGAAGGATTTGATGGTTATGTCTCGGATGACCTAATTCATTCATCCAACAATGACCATGAGAGGAAGAGGGGTGTGCCTCGTACAGAGGAAGAACACCGGATGTTTCTTGTTGGACTGTAGAAATTCCTCAAGAGAGATTGGCGGGGCATTTCCAGAAATTTGTTTTGTTTCTCTAGCCGATTTGATGGAAATTGTATTAATATTCAGTGCTTTGAACTGCTCTAGTGTGATCCTCTTCATCTTTGTCGAGGAACAAGGCACCATAGAATCAATGTTTGTTGGAAATTTTCAGCATGAAAGAATAGATGGTTGTTCAATGAGAAGTTTTACTTTGATATCTTGCAGTAGGTAGTTGTTTTTGCTTACTTTTCCATTTGCTTTAGTAGGTTAGTTAGGTGTCTTTGCTTACTTGTTTATTTCCTTTAGTAGGATATTTAGGTGTCTTTGCTTACTTGTTTATGAATTTTATTTCATAGGGTAGTACTCATTGAATATAGGTTGGCAAGTTAAAATAGTTTTCTTTTGTTAGTTGCTCATTGTTATAGTTTGCTTATTGCCTATTGTTTAACTAGTTTACTTTACATAGGGTTTTTACTTGATTTCATAGGACTATCCATCAACCCTTGGCCCAAAAGTACTTAGGTTACCTAGTTTCAAGTTACTTAGTAGGGTTTTCTCATTACATAGCTTTGCTTGAGTAGATTAGCCTTAGATAGCTGCCTTCATTAGTTAGACTATACTCCTACCAGCCCTTCTACCTTTGGCATATATTTTTCTACAACTCTAAGTTTACTTACCCCGGGTTGATAATTTAATTAAGGGTTTTTACTGTGTTTTCAGTGCATATATAACACCCATCACAAGCATCATGATGTCCTAGATTTTCATAACAAGACATTTACATGTCTTGATGGAAATGGAAAATAGAGCATTGTGAGAGAAGTTCCAAAACCCATCTCTATAAGGGAGATTTTGGCCTTACAACTAAAAAGATGTTTTAAGAAAGGATGTCAATTGTATGCAACCCATGTGGAGGACCCAGTTGATAAAAAGGGGCCAAGCCTTGAATATTTCTCAGTGCTACAGGAATTTGAAGATGTATTCCAAGAAATACCCATATTTCCACCAAGAAGGAAGATAGATTTTTCAATTGATTTAGTCTCAGGAGCTGCCCTGATGTCGAAAATAGCTTACAGAATGAGCACACCAGAGTTAAAAGAATTAAAAATGTCGTTAGAAAGAATTGTTGAAGAAAGGGTACATACATCCAAGTGTTTCACCTTGGGGAGCACCCATACTTTTTGTCAAAAATAAGGATGGAAACTTGAGGCTGTGTATTGACTTCAGACAACTGAAAAAGTACACTATAAAGAACAAGTATCCTTTACCTCGAATTGATGACCTCTTTGATCAAATAAAGGATAAAATATATTTTCAAAGATTGACCTTAGGGCAGGGTACCATCAGGTAAGAATAAAGGAAGAAGACATTCATAAGACATCCTTTAGGACTAGGTATGGGAATTATGAATTTGAAGTGGTGCCTTTTGGGCTGACCAATGCACCAGTTGTATTCATGTTCTTAATGAATGGCATATTCAGAAATTATTTGGACAAGTTTGTCATAGTATTCCTGGATGACATACTTATCTATTCTAAGTTTGAACAGGAGCATGAACATCACTTGAGATTGGTGTTGTAGGTACTGAGAAAACATCAGTTGTATGCCAAGTTAATTAAGTGTTATTTTTATCAAAAGAAGATCCATTACTTGGGACACATTATTTTAGAGAAGGTTATAACAGTAGATCTAGAGAACATTGAAGCCATTAGAGGATGGTCAACACCCATAAATGTGTCAAACATCAGATATTTTATGGGATTAAGCGGCTACTACAAAAGGTTCATAGTAGGGTTCTCTAATATTTCACATCCCATCACTTCTTTGCAAAAGAAGGGGGCTAAATTTGAATGGACACTCAAGTGTGAAATGAATTTTAATCTGTTGAAGGAATTACTTACTAGTGCACCTGTATTAAAGATTGTTGACCCAAATGAAAGTTTTGTGGTATGTAAAGATGCTTGTAAGGAAGGAATTGGGGGATTCCTCATGAAAAATGGACATGTCATTGGATATGAGTCCAGAAAAATTAAGGAACATGAGAGGAACTATGCCACACAGGACTTGGAACCTGCTGCCATTGTTCACACCTTGAGGATGTGGAGGCATTATCTCATGGGGAATAAATTCGAATTAAAGGCATACCACATTGGTCTAAAGTATCTTTTTAAACAATCAACCTTGAATGCCAGGCAAACAAGATGGCTGGAATTTTGAAGTGAATATGACTACAATATCAAGCATATCAAGGGAAAGGAGAATAAATTTATCGATGCACTTAGTAGAAGAGTGCATCTCATGCATGCTACTACTGTCAGTATGCATCAGTCAGACTTGAAGAGAAGAATTTTAGAGGGTTGTTGGTGCAATTATATGCATAATATATTACCAAACATAAATTATCAACCGATATTCGTAATCAGTAGAGTTGATGCACTATATGTGCCGATAACAGATAGGTTCCTATGTCTGTTTAGTATACCTTAGATAAGAAAACTATTTAGAAACCAACACACTTTTAAAAATAACAATTTTCACACAATTCGAAAGATGGAAAGAAAAACTCATAAACAAGCAAAAGATCTTGCTCAGGTGATGGACTTGTTCATTGATGGCTCATGAAAGAAAATATGAACTTTGATTCTATCTCTTGGAGAAACTAAACTAACAACAATGAACACTTTGTGCATTCACAACATTCCATTATAGGTGCATCTAGAGTGAGAGATGGAGGTCTTGATTGTGCATGTGTTAGCAAGGTGTAACCTAATCAATTCTGGAAAAGAAAGCTAAGTGTAATGTGATTCTCCATTAAATATCATGTATGGTGAAAGATGGAGATCTAGCTGTCCCTCCATTCCACACTTTGCAACAAATTCGAATAGTGAAATCAAAACGAAATAACATGAAATCAAAATAATAAGTACATGAAATGAAAATCTACACTAACAATTTGCAATGAGCTTACCAAGATGGATCGGTGGCCCTTGCCAATGAAAACATGGAATCTTTAGATCAAAAGATTCTAACTTCTAAGAGACACATGATCATTGATTTCAAACTTGCATTAATCTCCAACAAGTAGGTCTACAAAAAGAGTCATTTCATGAATCAAATCTACATAATAACAATTCTCTTTCTTCAAGAACCAATCTTACATCATAATAATTCTCTCCTAATCTACATAATAATAATTATCCCCCCTTCATGAAGAGAGGGAACTCTCTTTTATACATGAGAGATTTGAAAATAAGATAAGCATCTCATAATTACAGATCCACTTTTCTCTCAACCAATTTCCCATTATTACAAAATATTATCCCTTCAAATCCTCACACATATATCTCATATATCTTGGATAAGATATGACAACCAAATATCCATCATCTTCTCCTTGGAATAGGCTTGAATTATCTCCTCAAATCTTCAAATGGTGGAGGAAGTATTTCTAAATTAATCCTTCACATATTCCTACACATGACAAAGCTCACACATTTTTGAGATATATATGAAAACATGTCAATTTTCTAATATTTAATCATAAATTCCCTTTTAATACTAGAATAAATGATTTGGAAAATAATAAGGTTAAACCCATATTTAATTATGAAAATGGTATCATGAAAGGTTAATGGGGCGATGAAATGTGAAGAATGATGAAGGGAAAGGTGGATGAAAATATGACATTTCTGAGTCCCAACATATCCCCCAACTGAACTTGTTGCATGTCTGCATGGAACTATGCATGGATCTTCTCAAGAAATTTTGGCATCTGAGCTTTGTCTTTGAGTGATGATAATGAATATTTCTAGGATGGGATTTACATGAGTAACAGATGACATTTTCTTATGGTTGGTTCTTGTGTGACAACCATTAATATAGAGAATGTTGGTTCTTGTGTAAACAACATTCATTTTGTTATTTGTTCTCTTGCTGTTATGATAATAATTTGTTGGTTCTTGTGTAAACAACACTCATTTCGTTATTTGTTCTCTTGCTATTATGATAATAATTTACCCATATACTTGCTAGAAAAAATAAGCTATCAATGTGCATAAGGAAACATCAATGCGTATAATAAATCCCTTTTGCATATTTGTGAATCATGCCAATATGTATATCAATGCTTATGAAGCAAAGTGCAACAAAGTATCGTTTGACGAAAAAAAATGTTGGTAAATGGTAAGTGAGACGAAAAATGAAATGATGGCNCCCCCCCCCCCCCCCATACTGAATTGGTTGCATGTCCTCATGCAACGTAGAATGAGTCATAGAAGTGAAAAGGAAAGGGAGCACGGTGAGGAATTTTTCCAAATTCATTCGCTCTAGCATGTAAGGAATTGCATGATTAAAGTTTAGAAAATAACATACCTCCACTTACCCAAAATGTTGATGGACTATGCAATAGGAATATAGTTGATGTGGTTGTTGGAGCATGGAAGATGTCACTGCTGCAGGATCATGTGAAAGGTGACTACTACTGTAGCTGCGACTATTGTAACTTTTGGATCAGAGAATGTGAAGTGAAGGAATATGAACTGTTGTTTATGAATCATGGGAAAGAGGAAGTACGAAAATTTAACTATGGTACTCTCATATAGCTAGAAAAATACTGCTCCAACTACTAATGGAGTCATGGAAAAGTGTATAGTCTTCACCCACTGCTAAACCTGATGGTACAATTCTAGTCATGCGAATGGATGTGTCGATGTCGAGCATGAAGAGAAGTCTTTGGATTACTGGCGATTTATTAATGTCATTAACCAATGCGAGGCAAACTCACCATTGATTTCAATGAGTGTCAAGGTACTCGAGTACATATTGCGAAGTGTGAATGAATGAGTTGATGTCGAGCTGCTTGCAAGATCTGACGATCAGGGCACAATGATGTATTCCCATGATTGTCTTCGAGAGAACTTGCCATTAAGGCATGCAAGCCTCCAAGTACTCAAAAGGAACTCTAGTCTATATCCTAGATAAGGTGCTGAGGTCGATGGGGAAAGAGTTGATGAAAGGTGGGTCTTAAGGAATCCCACGTCAGTCAACGCTTGTTTTTACAAAAAGATTGGTGGGACTATAGGAAATATTCCAGTAGCAACAATGTTTATGGAAAGGGAGATGGATAGTTTTATTGACAAGGCAAAATGAACTGAAAAAATAAAGGGATGTATGTGACTCAGAAAGATAGGCGTGTGTCAAGACATGACAGATAAGGAAATGGAAGGTGGACTTCAATATGGATGACCAATCTATGTTGAAGGAGAAATGAGGTTACACATTCATGACGTAAATGGGTTTATGAACAGTTTCTTGTGTTCTGCAAACGTCATGAGATGTATGAATATCAACTCCTTCAAGCTGTCCAACAAATCATGTTTCACGAAAAGAGTTTGTGATTCTCGAAAATCACTTTGTCATGAGATGCGGCCAGATGTGAACCTGAAAAAGATTAGTACCAATTCCTGCATGAAATCTTGTGAGAAGTTTGAAAAACATAATCATGGAGAAAGAAGTACGAATGCGGAAAAAGAAAAGAAGTTTTTACCTGTTGTTGTTGTGCGCTAGATTCTTCTCCCAATTTATGTCAAAGTGACTTCAAGAAAACAAATTAGTGTTTAAGAGTAAAAGCATGTTTTGATATTGTGTCCAAGAACTAGTGAGATGTCCATTTGCAAATTTTTAGTTATTTTGTTGTTTTGCATTTTTGTAAGTGTAGGTATTCAAAAATAAAGTAGAAAAGGAAGCTAGAAAGTTTTTGGTTTTAAGTTTTATTGTTTCTTTTTTAATTACTTTTGTTTTGTTTGTTTTTATTCTGTTTTTTTTTTTTTAATAAATTTTTTTCTATTATTTTTTTTTTTTTCGCCTTTTAATGAGTTTCGAATTTCATAAATTTGTGTACCTATCAATGACTTGAAACTTACGCCATTTTATCAATCAATGGACATATAAACTAGCAGATGCTAGTTCCTATCGGATTCTCAATTCTGAGTGCAAGAATTTATAATGCCAAAAATCAAACAACCAACTTAAGGAAGACTAACCATGGTTGATTATACTTTATTATTGTAGTCTGTCCATTAGAGAAAAAATTAATAAAATCATGCCTTCTTTTCATGGAATGAAGGGAGAAATTCGACATAAACCTGGACTCAGCATCTAACTTAATGCATTCTAAGTTCAACCAAGAATATTGAAACACTTCTTCACGTAATCAACAAAGTGAAATTCCTTGGCAGTCTTTTGAGGCATCTTCATAATCATATAGGGAAAAGAAATAGAAAAGCAATGAATTATATCAAGAAAAGTCTCAAAGCATGGAATGCCCTCTGCATTTGTGACTAGGAATAGTTCTCCATAGCTCTTAAACTATTTTTAAGGTTGTTTCGCATCATTTTTCTACCTACACCACCATTGCCTTTACGCATCATTGCCACAAAATCATTGTAATCAATGCTCCCATCATTATCTTGATCAAATTATTGATCATTTCATCATGCTAGGTATCACCTATATCAAATTCCTGGCAAGCTTGCTGAAGTTCATCCATAGTAATTTGCTCACTTCCATCTTTGTCAAAATAAAACAGAAAAGAGACGCTCCTCACGTTCGATCTTGTTTTAAATGTATTTCAATCTTCATTTATCCATATGGAAGACTCAATATTCATAAGAATTTTCAAATACAACTCATAAAAACAGTATTTGCAAGAATCATACGTAAAGATTTAAACCAATGTCGTGAGAGATTTGGGGGGAATGTCAGGAGGATATTCCAGAAACAAACAGTCACAAATGGCCGAAGTTACCTAACTGTCTAATTTTCACTGTGTTGGTTAACAATATCGACGAATGATATTCTAGATTCCCTAAAATAGAGTTCAGATCGTTTGGGTTAAGCATCCCATCGGCCAGCAAAGAGGGAAAAAGAAAACTAGATTCTATATAACATACTTTATTATGGGTACATATAAGACAGCATCGATAGTTCATGGTGGTGTTGTGTGTAGATGTAATCTGTATGTGCGGATGAACTTCATTGACTCAAACAATCTTCTTCATTCACACTCGTATCCCTCCTCGGCCTCTTCTTTGCCATTACCTAAATCTTGGCTGATCGACAATTGTTTTCTTCTTACCATCGACTGGATTTTACAAGAGAACGGATTGCAATTACAGTTGCCAGAAGCAGGATCACAAATATCACGAAAAGCCACACTTTAGCAGCATGCCTTGAACTTCCACCGTGCTTTTTTATGATTTTTCAATCCAAAACTATCTGTGTGGGAGGATTTCACAATTTCTATCTATTGTCTTGATTAAAGGGTGATTCTTTGAGGGAGGTGCTCCTTGAGATAATATGCATATTCAACACCAATTTGAATGTCAAATTTTATTTCCCTCTTGATTAATCACAAGAATGTTGGCTTGATTGGAGCCCTTGCAAGATTTTCTCTTGCTATAGTTTTTACGTGGAAGTACCTGAAATCTCCTTGAGGACACCATAAATCACTTTTCCCCACCCGAAATCTGATTCTCCCATGGCAAGCTAGATTTTGGAAACGTCATAAACAATGAGAAAATCATCTGATGAGTTGAGAGGATGCCCATTCATCTCTTCCAAATCAATCGTAGATCGCATATATTCATCCTTCATTCTTCTATTTCCTTTGTTAATCAATATGACCACTCGGATCCGGCTGAGGTCGGTGCTGAAGGATTTGATGGTTATGTCTCAGATGACCTCGTTCATTCCTCCAGCAATGCCCATGAGAGGAACAAGGGAGTGCCTTGTAAAGAGTAAGAACACCGGATGTTTCTTGTTGGCCTATAGAAAGTCCTCAAGGGAGATTGGCGGAGCATTTCCAGAAATTTGTTTTGTTTCTCTAGCCGATTTGATGGAAAATGTATTAATATTCAGTTCTTTGAACTTCTCTAGCATGATTGAATTCATCTTTGTCGAGGAACAAGGCACCATAGAATCAATGTTTGTTGGACATTTTCAGTGTGAAAGAATGCAATGCATGAGGGGAGAATCATTATTATTAAATGAAATGCAAGGCAAGGCACCAAAAATGCAATGCAAGGCACCAGTGAAAGAATGCAATGCAAGGAACCAATTGTTTCTTCTGGGTTATGGTATATTCACTACGTGCCATTCCTGCTGACAGGAACTGGACTATCTCTGCTAAGTGGTCATCAATATTTTGAATGGCTAGTAGTTGTGCATCTGGAAGTGTATCCTCCAAATTAGTGGGCTCTTCTCCATTTTCCAACCTTGATAAGTGGTTAGGACCTTTATTCATTCTTCCCGGTTCAATCACAATTTCAAAATCATATTCCTGAAAGAGTAGAAGCCATCTTCATATTCTCCTCCCCAACACTAGCTTGTTGACTAGGTATTTCAGCACAGAGTGATCAATAAACATTTTAAAGTGTCCTCCTAGCAAGTAGTGGAATAACTTTTGCATCGCATACACCATAGCTAACCCTTCTCTCTCAGTAGTGGTGTAATTAATATTAGTTGTTGATAGCTTCCTTCTAGCAAAGGCTAACAGGTGGTTGATGTCTCCTGTTCCCGATTGTTCTAACACAACTCCTAATGAAATGGAAGATGCATCGACATGCACATGAAATTCCTGGCTCCAATCTGGAAAAACCTAGAATAGGCGCAGTAACCATTTTTTGTTTCAACATGTCGAAGCTCTACTGGCATTCTTCTGTCCAATGAAACTGACAATCTTTCTTCAAAAGTTTCTCCATAGGTGCTGTAATCTGGGCATATCCTTTAATGAACTTCCTGTAATATCCTATATGTCCCATCACAATGCGCAATTGTTTGACTGAAGTAGGAGGTGGTAAATCAACTATAATGACAATTTTAGATGGATCTACCAGCAATCCCTACTTGCATACAATATGACCTAATAACACTCCAAAAGGTGAGAAGAAGATGCACTTCTTCAAATTTAAGGCAATCTGACACTGTCTTCATCTGTCCAACATTAGCCTTAGACATTCAATATGATTCTTCAATAAACTAAAAACAGTCCAATCATCAAAGTATGCTTCTAGAAATTTATGCAAAAACTCTTTGAATGCTTAGATCACCACCTTGGAGAAGATGGTTGGGGCATTTTTCAATCCAAATGGCATCACTGTATATTTATAGGATCCCCATTCTATTGCAAATGTGGTTTTATGGCGATATTCCTTGGCAATCCTGATCTGATGGTATCCTAAAAATCCATCTGTAAAAGAATATACCTCCTGGCCTCCCATGTTATCCAACACTTTTTCGGTGAATGGTGTAGGGAACGGGTCATGCAAACATGCATTATTCAGTTTCCTCCACACATATCCTAATATCTAATGTCTTTTTGTATTGCACCACCATAGGGCTAATCCACTATGAATCTTTGACAGGTTCTATAATACATGCTTTCAGCATTCTGTCGAGCTCAATCTTCACTTTCTCTTTATATTTAGGTTTCAACTTGTAGGGTCTTTGTTCGACTGGTCTTGCATATGGCTTCAAAGGGATTCTCATCTCTCCCATAGCCCCTACAATGCCCTTCATATCGGTAAACTTGGTTGGAAACAAGTCCTGATATTCATGCAGTAGCTTTGTGATCTTGTCAATAGTGGCAGCATCCCAATAATCCCAAACATTTGCAAGCTTCAATGTCTCCTCTGTTCCAATATTAACTTTCTTGATCTTGATCGATTGTCCAATGAATGGTATCTCAACTCCTAGTCCTTCCACATCTCTTTGGCCTTCTGTTTCGGTGATGTTCACCTTCCTCAGATCATCGTTTTCATATGTATTGATGTTGTAACAACCTTGCAGTTTTTGGAGAGGTGCAGTCCATTTTTCCTCTTCTTGTTCCAAAGGGAGGCTAGATGCCTCCTCAAATACTTCCTGTCTCACGATCTATAATGCTTGATCTACTGAAGGATATTGACTTTCAAATAAAAAGGTAGTTACAAAATTCTGAGTCATACCTTCCCAATCTGTAGTGATGAGGCACAACTCTGCTTGAGGGTACCAGTTGATAGGGGTTGTATCCTGTGTGTTAATGAATTTGTGCACCCACTGCTCTTGAGGAATGTGGCTTGAGGATTCTTCAAAACTTTTCACATGGTCCTTTGGACATCTTTGACCTGTGTACCTAACTTCACAACCTTCTACTTGTGCCGAGAATTGTGCTATCATCAGGGTACGACATTATACCCATTCTGTAATGTTGTTTTTATGTGTCCCCCACCATCTTGCTGGTGTGGCTTTCAAGGCCTCATCCATTGCCAAAAATATCTATTTTGTTGGTACACTTGTTTCAAAGTCTAATAAGAAGGCTTCTAAAGTGTTTAGACCATCAAATGTGGGTAGGTTACTTACTGTCGTGTAGATCCAGCGAACTTCTTTGGTTAATCTAGCACATCTCCTTATGGATACTTCATACATTTTGTTCTACTAGTTCTCCAGTGCTTCTTCTGAATGCGATGAACATGCGTTGTCACTTCACCAGCTTAGGTTCCCATCGGCCATAGGATTAATGTAATCATGTTGTATGGCTATTAGTTTGTACATGTTTTCTAGTTCATATGTGTGGTCTTCTTCTCTGATAGGTTTTGTGTATCGCTGACCTTCATCTGGATCGACCATCTCTTTCAAACTTCATACGTCTTTTCTTTAAATCACCCATAGTGGAATTATTGAAAGCCCAATCAATTCCTAACAATGCAGGGTAAGGACAACTATCATCAACTATCTCAATTACCTCAAAATCTGCAAATTTCCTTACTTCGTCGATGTCCACAAGGACATGTTCCAATCTACCAAAGGGGCTTACTGCTTGCTGATTAGCCATCCTAAGCCAGATGGGGGAATATATCAACTTTCGTTTTCCCATTAGTTCCCAGGTCTGCTTCATCATGACATTGACCTCCGACCCTAAGTCAAGGACCACATAGTCTATATCATGCTCTCCTATTTGGGCATTCAAGTGTAGTTCCTTATTTTTCCTCCTCTTTTTAGAGATTTGGTGTACCTCCCTATTCAGTAAGGGTTCTACCTTTCCTAGCTCATACTGTCTGATTAAATTTTGTAGCTCTTGTACAATGCTCTCATCTTGAATCAACTTAATACAAGTATATAAAAACTCCATGAGCTTACTTACCTCTTTTCCTTCTTTTGGCGAAGCAGATTGATCAAATGCCAGAGGCATTCCATATTCTCTTACTTCTGGTCACGTATTTGATGAAGAACCTTGGTATTCTATGAACTCTTTTCTTGCCTCCTCAAATATTTGTTTTTCTTTCTTTGCATCAAAATTTTGGGTCTTCTATGTGGCTTTCCTGACTCCTAAGTCTTATGTAGTCTTTCCCTGGTTCAGTCTGTCTTCTCATGTAATAGAGCCTCCCCTAGTGATAATAGCGACTCTAGGGTCTTCTCTGGGAGGTTTGGCATATATCAGTTGCACTTGCAGGTTCTATTGAGGTCCTCGTCTCTCCTCAAGCTTAGCTAGTAGCACAGGACAATCTTCTATAACATGTTCGAATGAATTGCAGTAGCTACAAGTAGTGAAAGGGTTCTGACAGTCCCTTGCCAAATGTCCCGGTTGTGCGCAGTTATAATAGATGATATGTCCTTGACCTCGACCCATACCTCCTCCTCTTCCTCATCCTCTGAATCCACTACGAGGATTGAAGTTTCCTCTACCCGGAGAATTATGTTGCGTAGTGTTTCCTTCTTGTTGTACTTCGCCTTGAATTTTGTATATATCCCTTGACCTTTCATGCATGTGTTCATAATCCCTACAATCCCTATCATCATGCCCCATGGACTTATAGAACGTTCAATACAAATTTGTGGGTGTCTGAACATACTTCTGCATGTAATATCACTCACTTGGGTGATGTTTATTTCTACATACCTTGCACCAGGGTAGGGTGACTTGCTTCAAAGGGATCGAAGCACCAAAGGCCATGTATTCATTAAATAGGGGACAATGCTCCTTGCCATGGCCTTCAGATCTTCATCTGACACACTAGATGTCTTATATTTTATCCTTTCCCTTGTCTTTCTTCATATCCTCAACCTGCAAAGACAAACTGGTTAGCTGACTCAAGATTTGGCTCATAGTTGGGCTAGATTCTCCCATAGGGGCTGATTTTAGCTTCATGGCGATCTCCAGTGCCTCAGACTATGAAGAAATATTATGTTGCATCAAAGGAAATATGATGTGTGGTAATAGAGCTACGATAAACCATTCCTTGTTCTTCTCATCTTGAATCTAAAAAGTTAATCAGCCAGTTAAGGTATTGAACCTATGATCGAATTCCCAAACGGGTTCAGCTACCTTCTGTTTGATCTCTTTCAGCTTTGTAATACATTGTGATTCTGATTTGGGTGTATTGAACACTGCAATCATCACATTCTTTATCTCATTCGGTGGCTTAGTATGTGCAAGTTTTTAGACAAGCTTCATGTACTAGCTTAGTGCGTGGTCTCTCAAAGTAGTGCTAAACTGGGTTCTTTTAACAGCTTCGTCGGTGAATTTTTTAATATTCCATATGGATTCACACAGAAACCAATGTTGATCAGGATCTTCAGATCCATATCCATTAAAGATAGGGAGCCTCATCTCATCTTCCATAGATCTGCCTAGGTTTCCTATCTGAGTATATGTTGAACTGCTATTAATAGTAGTCTAAGGACTCTGGTGATTTTGACTATTCTGATTACTTAGTGCTGCTGAGACGATAGGAGGATTAATAGTACTTAATTCCTCCTGGTGAGGTTCTTTAGTTTTACCTTCCTCTGTCCTAGTGGGTTCTGAATGCTCTTCATTTGTCAGATTTTCCTCTTCTCCACTGTAGAAACCCTCGTCCTCGTAGTTCTTCTTGAATAGGTTTGCAAGATGAACTTCTCTGAATACTTTCCCACTGCGTGTATGTCTAGCCTCTATGTCGTTGGCATTGTTTGAGTTCTTGAACATTAGCTTTTTCAAATCTAATCAATCTACTATATCTTCAAGATGTTCTTCTCATGCAATAACATCTTGATTTTCATCTTCAGAAAATGTAAAATTTTTCCTCTGGGTCCCTTGAAGAAATATCTCTTGGCTTGGCTATATGACTCTACTCTGTCAACAACAAACTCGGTGATGTACCCTCCAATAGTTCTATCAAACTAGTGATCTATTGCTCTTGATATAGCGTTATCAACTCTCTTGACCTTCTTAATCAACGTCGAAGTCCAAACCACAAGAGATCTAGATCTGATCTCAAACTGGGTATCTGCTAACCTAGCTAACCACTCATATAGCTCTTGATGGATCCCTCCAAAGAATATCTCGTGTATATTGGTAAAGATATATCTTCCTAGCCAATCCTCTGTACTAAGTTTAGGGTTCTTGTTTTGGGCTTCAGTGAATTCCTTCTCTTGATCCTCTATCCACTTTTGAATCTCTGTCTTTGATGGAAACCACCTTGACATTCCCTCAAAAAGATTCCTATCTCGGCAACGAAACCATTTGTTGGCACAAAGGCAGACCCAGGGTTCAGCTCCAAGAGAACACAAATAAGCCCTAACTACTAGCCCTTTCAATAACACCTACGAAGTAGATGCAATATCACTCGAAGTAGCTATGGGGGGGTTGTAGGACAGAGATGTCTACAACCAAGGGGATATCAAGTGGATATAGTACAAGAACAATACAACATTCATATATCACTTATCAGCTTAGATCTACTATGCACATCCATCTATATGATCTAACATAGTAATGCAATCACATCATACCAAATGACAAAGAACAAAGCATCAATCATGCACACGACACAATAAATACATGGTTCACCCTCTCTCCAAGGCTATGTCCATAGAACTGTGATTTATAATATATTAATATGAAGCATACAGTTCTTGTCTGTGCTCTTAGCTAGCAGATCTTCTCTCTTATCCTCTTTGTCTCTCCCCTTCCTGCGCACCCAGCTGAAGATCTTACAATACCAGAAGGCTCTCACACTTAACACTTCTCTCTCACACAAGGATAGTCTCTTACAACAATAACAATAATGCACCAACACTCTTCTATCATCTAGGTTCTTATTTATACATCACAATAGATCACCAACATCCTTAGGTCGAAACCTAGGTGTCAAAACCCTAGATACCAAAACCCTAGGCATCTAAAACCCTAGGTCAACTTGACCTGCTTTTCAGGGCTTTGCTAGCTTGTCTTTCCTTCCTTCTCGCATAGTGCTCCAAAGCATCCAATGGAAGATTTTTCCACTTGTTGAGTTGTCCACAATCCTTCTTCCTTGCTGATCTATCATCCTCAGTCTGGTCATTCAACAGATTGCTTCCTTTGACTTCGCTTTGTATTTTCTTCTCTTTTTTTCACTTAGACCCAGTAATAGTCACTGTGTCTTCCATGCAGTTCACATTTTACCTTTTCTTTCTTGATCTTCGCTTGCTTCCATAACCAAGGGCCAACAATGCATGATGTTCCTTATGTTGGACATCCTGGTTACCAGAAAACAATTACAGTAGTAAGAAGCCAATTCTTTTGGCCAGAAATGAAGAAGGATGTTGTTGATTACATCGCTCGATATATGGAATGTCAAAAGGTGAAGGCTGAGCATAGGCACCCAACGAGTTTTTTGCAGCCATTGTCGATCCCATAGAAGAAATGGGAAGTGATCACCATGGATTTCATCATAGGATTACCCAGAATGAATAAGCAACACGATTCAATCATGGTGGTGGTTGACAAATTAACAAAGGTTTCTTATTTTGTGCTTGTGAAGACAATGCATAAAACAACTAATATTGCAGAGATTTTCATGAAGGAAATTGTTAGGTGGCATGGGATACCTAGGAAAATAGTCTCAGACAGAGATACAAAGTTTACCTCTAATTTTTGGAGGGGATTGTTTAAAGGATTTGAAACAAATCTAAACTTTAGCACAACATATCATCCCGAGACGGATGGGCAAATAGAGAGGGTCAATTGAATAATTGAAGACATGATGAGAATGTATGTGATGGATAATCCATCTAAGTGGGAAGATTACTTACACTTGGTTGAGTTTTCATATAACAATGGGTATCAAGATTCATTGAGAATGAGCCCATTTGAAGCCTTGCATGGTAGGAAATGAAATACTCCAGTGAGCTGGGACAACCCAGCAGATAGAGTGGTACTTGCGCCAGAGTCGCACAAGGACATGGAAGACCGGGTGGTCAAGATTAAGAAGAATTTAAAGGTAGCTCAGGATAGACAGAAAGTTTATGCAGACAAGAACATGAAAATTAGAGAATTTAAAGTAGGGGAGCATGTACTTTTGAAAGTGAAGCCCAAGAAAAGATCCTTGAAATTGGGTAGTTGTACAAAGATGGCGGCCAAATTATGTGGTCCATTTGAAATATTGGACAGAATAGGGCTAGTTGCATACATTCTTGCATTGCCTGCTTCCATGAATGTGCATAATGTATTTCATGTATCTTTACTTAAAAAATATGTACATGATCCTAACCATGTTATTGATTGGCATCTGATTCAAGTAGAGACGGAGGGAGATTTTCAGGTTCAACTAGTGTGGGTATTGGACAGAAAAGTCAAAATGCTCTAGAATCAAGTTATAGAACTAGTAAAAGTTCATTGGACCTGCTACGGTCCTGAATATGCTACCTGGGAGAATGAAGATGCCATGTAGGAAGATTACCCACAGATTTTTGAATAAATTTGATATTTTGATCTCTGTTTGTATATGCACTGAGGATAATGCAAAAATAAGGGGGAGGGGATGTAACACCCTAGGTTTTGAACCCCCATTTTTAAATAAATGTATTGTTACAATGTTGAGAAGCCTGAGTTCCCAAACAACCCAAGAAATGTAATGTTTTGATCATTAGCAATAATAAACACATCGCTAGCTGCTAGATGGACAAGGACTAGAGTTATAGGGGGCTATGATTCCACAAGAGAGGGAGCTTGAGGGACTAAGTGTTATTCCTATTTTCTTATTACCCTTTTTGTCTAAGGGAGGGGATTGGTTACGTGAACTTCTTGGGGAAGGCCAGGAGGTTCTTTTTTTCCCCATGAGGTTACTTAAACCCGCCTCTGGTCTGATGGGGGGGTTCAATTGATGAATTGTGCATTGTTTTCCTGTTCACTCACCCGTTCTTTCCTCACACACTCTCATTCACGCACTCCCATGCACTCCCTTACCCATTCATCGACCCATCCTCACCTGTGTCTTGGTTGGAAAAGTGAAAGGAAACAGAGATGTTGAAGAACTTGCCATGGGATAGTTGGATGTAGTGGTCGTTGGTGTGATCCATCCGTGACCTGGGGCCTGCATGTCTGAAATGCATTGGCTAGTGCCCTGTTTTTCTCACAATTGTGAGTCCTGAGAGTTCCAACATTGAGATTCTGGACCAACTGTGCTAGAAGCCCAGACAGGAAGGAGAAGGACTGCCCGAAGGACTGCATGGCAGAGAAGGGTGGAGGTCCATTCTCTCGGATAGCACAGGCTGGGTAGAAGAGAGATGGGTACTTGGATTGTTATGGGTGTCAGGAAACCTATGAGAGCCTGAGAGCTGACTGGTTTGGGAACCCAATTACACTCTGGAACCATCCTTATGGATTCATAGCCCTAGTTCGGGGGTGACATTGTTGTTGAGTTTTGGAGCAATGGTGTCTATGGTTGGGTGGAACATCCTTTGTCTGTAGCTAGTCAGTGTCACCTTTCTTAAAGATAAGTACTCTCTATCGTGATATTACTATCTGTGTATAAATGTATTTCCGATGTGTATATTTAATTATCATTTAACATAATCTCTAGATTATGCATGCTTGTTGGATATTGCACTGGATGTGATTAAATTTTTTCTCTTATTCATCCTTAATAACTAAAGAAGGTATCATAAAGAGAAATTAGTCTGAGGTCGGGCTTGCAGGTAGCATACCCAGCCTGTGGGTGGTTGGGTATGTTACATTTATGTTGTAACGAGTAAGAGTATTTGAATCTATTGATAAGCTATCTTTTTCAATACTTTAACAATTATTTTTTTCTAAATGATGAAAAGAGAATCATTGTGTTAATATGTGATTGATGGTAGAGCTAAGGAAGCTATTTTTCTTGCACTCATCTTATTGCATGTGTATTTTATTTCAATAATTGTATCTCATTCAGTGTGAAATACCAGCAAGTTAACATATTATTACTAGACTTGTAATAGGTGTGAATATCATTGTCTGCATGCTAGAGCACAAGGGTTAGCCCAGGCTCATCCTTATTAAGTTGTTAAGAAGCCCCTCTATCAGTTGGTTTATACCATCACACCTTACTTTATCAGACTCATCTAATAAAAAAAATACAAAAAGATAAATGTTTAATCTGATGGACAAACTTTCACGGAAAGATATCCTGCCAATCACTTAGTAAACACCATCGATAAATTGGCTAGATCAAAAGATTTGGAGAACCATTCCACCCTTCAAATGCTGCAGAGTCTAATTGGGCCTCTAAGGAAGATTTGGTTCCTACTTTTGATTTAAAGGGACCTCATACCCCTCAATGGGTCTATGGTATCAAAAAATGGACCCACACTTGTTCAAAGAATATCTTGGCAGTATCTTCCACTATAATGATCTTCTTTCAGGCTGTGAGAATGGCCATCTTAAAAAAACGATCAACCACCACAAATACGCAATCATTTTCTTTCTTCGTGGACAAAATGCTAGACATGTAATCCATAGAGATGGATTCCCAAGGCCTCTCGGGAGTAGGAAGATGGGTGTATAATCCTTGATTCTTGATGGTTGGCTTGGAAATGGAACAATAAGTGCAAGATTTGATATAATGGCTGACGTGATATCGAATTTTTTGCCAATAAAAATGTTTTTGTAGAATGACCACAGTTTTCTCCATGCCAAAATGTCTTTCCATCATAATTTATTTAGCCTCCCAAATCATCTTTACATGCTTGCTTGCAGTAGAAAAGAGATGGCCCATATGGCATAACAGTTCACCCTGGATGTGAAAATCGGTGACATTCGTTCCTGTACCCAATAGTTAATAGGTGGTGGAGAAGTTTGGATCTTGCTGATAAAGTTGGGGCCACTCGAATGCCTCATCCCAACAAGAATGGATCACAGTGGTGAGTGCACCCATGGGAGGTCGACTGAGGCAGTCAGTGACACAATTTTTCCTCCATGTCTTATACTTGATGTTGAGATTGAACTTCTGCAGGTAGGTGGACCACTTTTGATGGTGGTCATTCTGCAAATTCCCCTATGTTTTTATGAACTGGAAAGTCTTGTGATTAGTGTGGATGATTGTCTCCTTTCCCACAATGTAATGTTTCCATTGATGATAGGCTTGTACAATGGAATACATTTCCTTTTCATAGGTGGGGTATTTAAAAATAGTATCTGAGAGTGTCTCACTATGGTATGCTACCATATGACCGTGTTGAGTGAGAATTTCTCCTACAACATAGTCAGATGCATCAGTCTCAATCCCGAACGGTTTTTGCAGATCGGGTAAGGATATTACTAGATATAAGCACAAGTTATTCTTTATATCATCAAATGCTCATTGTTGTTCCCCCCTCACGCAGAATTTTCCTTTCCACTGCCCTTGGTCACTTGGCTAAGGGCCCATGCAATATGGGAAAATCCCAACATGAACCATCGGTAGAAGTTGGCAAGTCCCAAGAATCTTTGAACCTCAGTTAGTGTGGTCGGGGCTAGCTAGTCACGGATGACTTGGATCTTAGTTGGATCCACATGTACCCCATTTTCATCAACATTGTAGCCCAAGTATTGGACCATGTTCATGCCAAAGGAGAATTTTTCCATGTTGGCATATAGCTTGTGCTTTCGTAGAGTGCTCAAAATTGTTGAATATGATGCATGTTCTTCTCCAAAGTTATGTTGAATATGAGGATGTCATCCAGATATACCACCAAAAAAGAGTGGGTGAAGGGTCTCAATACGTCATCCATCAACCTCATGAAAGTTGTTGGTGCATTTTTTAGGCCAAAGGGCATGACCAACCATTCGAGGAGACCTTCTTTAGATTTGAAAGTTGTCTTCCATACATGATTCAGTTTGATGGGAACCTGGTGATAGCCAGACTTTAGGTCAATATTGTTGAAGAACTTTCCCCCCTTGAGTTGGTCAAAAGGATCATCAATTCGGGGAATTGGGTACCAATTTATGACTGTGATTTTGTTTAATGCTTTGTAATCAATGCAGAGCCTCCAAGTCCTATCTTTCTTCTGCACCAATACAATTTGGCTTCTGCAAGGGGACAAGATGGTTCTGATGTGCCCCTTTTTAAGACTCTCTTGGATATGACGCTTGATTTCATCATTTTACATAAATGAGAGACGATAAACTGTTCCATTAGGCATAGGCTCACCATGGGTTAGATCAATTGGATGCTTGACTTGGCAGTGTCTTGGTACCCCGATGGGTGAGGAGAAGATGTCTTTGTACTCTTCCATGATTTTGTCCACTTTCTTCTGCTGCAAAGAGAGGCTCTATGTAGAGGTCACATATGTGGTGGCGACATGCTACTTACTATTTTGGTGCGCATGGTATGAAAAATATTGGTGAAATATAGTATTGTTTGGTCCCTTTCCTGACACAAGGTGGTCCATCTTGTGTATTGGTCGTCATAGCTTCCAACAGGGTAGTATTGTTCTTTAATGGAATCCATGAAGGAATCCCATGTGGGGGTGAACATAAATATTGCATATTCCTCTATGTCCCTTTGCTTAGAGTAACTATCCCACCTGTCCTTAACATGCGGGATGACCTTGAGGAGCGCAAAACTAATCTTTTCCCTATTGGAAAAATTGTGGACCAAAAAATACCCTTCGAGTAGATTCAACCATTTATCTACAACATATGCATCTATCAGTCCTTCAAATAATGTAATATAAAAATTTACTTGTACCTTGAAGGGGGTTGCATGGTTGCTTGATGAAGATGCGTCTCCTATGGGTAGTCGTCGAAGGATCTGTGCAAAGTTCTCCATCATTTTGTTTCTTTGTCATGCAAGGGATTCCTCGAGAAATAATTTGAAAGGATATCTTGCTCCATCATATTTCTTCTTATCCCCCATGAGTTGTGTTCGGGATTGGTGTGACCGATATTTCAAAGGCTCGATTGGTTTGAGTCAAAACTTCTTTTACCCAGATCTTGTTGAGGACATGCATGAAGAAAAATAGATGAAGAGCAGATCGCTCTGATACCACTGATCCAGTTTATGAGAAGAAATAAATAAATAATAGACTGAATACAATAACATAGAGATACAGAGAACAACAACAAATATCCATTGAACAATAACTTCTATTGAATAAATAAAATAGGTTGAAACTGTAAAACTGCAGAACTAAAAACAACTTGCTTGAATGGCACTAGCTATCTATTATAAGAGATGTGGCTGCTACATGCATTTGTTTGAGAAGATGAATACAATGAGGCTCTGGAGGCATTTTTAACATTACTCATGAATGCCAAAACCCTATAAATCCAAAAACCTAACCCTAGGAAATGAAACGCCAAAAGTTATGTGGGTCCTAATGTGTAAGTTGGTACCTCAACTTCTCGTGGTCGTAAATTTTCCACACGACCTTTGTTTTAGGCACGTGATAGCCCGTTGGAAAGGTGTTTTTGAGAAATACACATAATTCCATCAAAATATGACTCCATCTATAGTTTGACTATGGAAAGCCAAAAAAACATTGTTTAGGGCCCCAAAACGGCCCTGGAAGTACAGAAAGATGTACTGGCATTAAAAAATCCAAAATAAGCCAGTTGGATTAGGTGGGCGGCCACCAATATAAACCTGGAAGCTGTGTACGGATTCATACAACCTCAGAATTATAGAACCCACAATTTCAAAGAATTACATAAGAACATGATGAACTAAAAACTATCAACAGGAGCTAGTTGGATTAGGTGGGTGGCCACCAATGTCCACCTGGATCAGACCAACCCCCTAGTTTTATGAGCACAAAATCAAAGGAAGTTTCAACTCCCCTACAAGAATCAACCTGCTATATGAAGACACCAATATTCTCTTGCACCACTCAACCTCCCAGAAATATAAATGAGAGACTCAACCTGTCACTGTTATTGTCACTAATATAGTCATTGATATTGTCATTGATATTGTCATTGATACAATCATTGATACTTTCACTTATACTGTCACTGATACTGATATATCATCATCGTAAAAATTGATAAACTCTAATCACCACATAAAACCTTTGCCAAGATCTCCAATAATATCCCCCAAATCATGTGCTCAAAATCACAATGATATGAATCCAACCATGTACCAAAGGATCCAAGATACAAGCCTCAAACATGTGCCATTCCAAAATATCCAAGATATACCTCAAACCATGTACCAAATATATGCCTCAAACATGTGTCGAAACATCCATGGTATGGATAAAACCATGTGCCAAAGATATACCTCAATCATGTGCCAAAACATCCATGATATGACTTAAATAATAAGCCATAACCTCCAATATATAACCCTCAAAACATACATAAACACATACCTTTAATCGTGAGGAACAACCTGGTGCATGGGATATCATATAGTCAAACCTTCTTCAAATTTAGCATAGATACGTGATTCACCTACTGCCAACTTGTGGACACCTGTTCTTTTCTCCACTGCAACTTGTGTATACCCTATACGTGATTCACCCATCTGCAACTTACATATATACATGCTTCACCCTTATAAAAAACACATATAACCTCTTAAAACTGGTATAGTCACCTCCATACACTTCTCTCTCCTTGACCTCCTTTCTCCTAGGCTATATTTTCCACCTTGCCTACTTTTATTTTTCTAGTATCACCAATCCTCCTAGCACAAGTGCACACCCACTTATGATAGCTCCATTCCATAAACACACACTTGCTTGCATGTAAAATGAGAGGTTCTTGATGTGTATTTATATCCTTCCAAGTAACTTCTTTACTTGATCTTTGAGCTGACCTGTAACTGTTGGCATATTTATTACGGGCAGACAGAAGGCAGAGTATTTTTTTATCATTGATGGAAAGCTCAGCCCGACGATGACGAAAAAGAGAAAGTGGCAAGACTAGCAGCGCAATGATGATCACATGGAAAGATCAGAAGCATAAACTCCATTTCAAAGTTTCGGATACCGGGAGTTGGAGAAGTCAAGGAAGCAACTCATGGCAGAAAATTGCGAAATGTGAAACCACGACTTAATCTCCATTTTGGAGTTTTGGATATCGGGAGTTGGAGGTGTCAAGGACACTCACGACAATAATAATGAAATTGAGAAATGCAAAAGATCAGAGCATCAACAAAGACTCCATTTCGGAGTTTACCAGACTAGGAAATCAAAGATCAAAGGAACTTTAACCTTTGAAGTAGCGAACCCTGAAATCCTGAAATAGACACATCAACAAACCACATCAGCTAAGGACACGTGGCACAATCAGGAAATGACAAGTGTCAAGATGATTCAACATTTCAGGCACATGTAAGTCACAAATCATAGTGACACGTGGTAGCTATTTGGAATGTGTCAATCCACGTGTGACGTCAGCAGGTTTACGTCACATCGAAACTTTCTATTTCGGGGTTTTTACATAGCAAGTAGAAACTCCACCATCACGAAGTCTCGAACTCTGAAATTTTGAAAGGGACTATTGTGAGTCTCGAAAACCCGAAAGGAAAAAATCTAAAATCCTGTCAACCGTCCATCTCAATGGGTTATGTGAACCGTCCGATCACTTCGGAGATTTTGTGATCATGAATTTTACAATGTTGGAGTCACGATGAATCGAAGGGAAAAATGTCAAAATGTGAAAAACACCTTTTGGTGTAGGTTGTGGTCACCGTTAGTGGTCATGTGAGAGGGAGGAGCTAGCACCAAGCTAAGATCCTTTTCGGTGATCGTAACATGAAGAGTCGAGACTCTTCACCACAGGAATGCCAAAATGCAAAATGGCAAAATCAACGTGAGACCCTGTGCTTGTAATCCAACGGTGTTGGATACTTGGAAATCTGATCGAAGGGCTACTGCTGCTCTTCATGATTAATTGTTCAGTTACAATTCAGTTAGTAGAACCGAATCATGGTTCTTGGACAGTTGGTGTTTCAGTTGTTGAAGCGTTGTTTTAGGGATTTGAGGGGTAACTGAAGGGGTTGTAGTGTATAAAAGAAACACGCAGTGATTGTGTGTTTCTGGAAGTTATGAATGAAAAATGAGTTGAACTGTAAGAAAGGGAAAATTAAAGTATGTGTAGTGTGAGATAAAACTCAGAGATGAGTAATAGATCAGGAATAGACAGAAGCAAGAGAAGAATTGTAGAACAACTTGAAGCAGAGCAGAATTGCAGAACAGACAGAGGAAGAGAAGAATTGCAAAACAGTTAGAAGCAGACCAGATTTACAGAATAGAGAAGAAGTGGTAAGAATCAATTTATCTATGTTGTTGGTTATTCAATCATTTATTTATAATTAGGGAGGTATGGTGGTTCTAGGGAGGAATGTGGTCCTCTAATATTCGAGTTGGTGCTTGAATATTAGGAATTGTAGCTTCCATCTAGTTGTGGCTAGAAAACAGGGTGGTAGGGTGGTGCTTGGGAAAACACAGAGTTTTCTATATGCAAGTTGGTGCTTGTATAAGTGGAAGTAGGTGCTTCCATCTAGTCAGTGTTGGAACACTTAGGGAGTTGGTGCTTCCTTCTAGTGGGTGCTAGAGAAACCAGAGAGTTGGTGCTTGTATAAGTGGAAGTAGGTGCTTCCATCCAGTTAGTGTTGGAACACTCAGGGAGTTGGTGCTTCCTTCTAGTCAGTGCTAGAGAAACCAAAGAGTTGGTTCTCTCAACAAGTTGGAGCTTGTAAAACAGAGGTAGTAGCCTTACTTTGAGTTGGTGCTCAAACATAGATGATGTACAGAACTTAAAAGACTGCCTATCATTTCGAAGAAGAAGAGGTTTTCTCCCTTTATGGGTTTCCTCGTGA
>SNQJ01S0036176.1:169786-188471 GCA_010110895.2 Picea sitchensis | reverse complement strand
GCTTGTATAAGTGGAAGTAGGTGCTTCCATCTAGTTGGTGCTGGAACACTCAGGGAGTTGGTGCTTCCTTCTAGTCGGTGCTAGAGAAACTAGAGAGTTGGTGCTCTCGACAAGTTGGAGCTTGTAAAACAGAGGTAGTATCCTCACTTTGAGTTGGTGCTCAAACATATATGATGTACAGAACTTAAAAGACTGCCTATCATTTCAAAGAAGAAGAGGTTTTCTTCCTTTATGGGTTTCCTCGTGAAAATCTGTCTCTATGTATATCTTATGTGTGATTGATGCTAATTATTTATGTTGTTCATATTATGTATAATATTTATGGTCACTTGATGAAAGATTAAAAATGGCTTAATAGACTTAATATTGTTTAAGCACAGTAACAACTGATTGACCCCCCCCCCTCTCAGTTGCCTTAGTAATTTCATCAGCAACTTCTTGCTTGCAACAATGTTTCTCCTTTACTTGACTTTAGAGTCAACTTATAACTTCTTGACCATACTTCGAGGATTCATCTTTAAGAGGGAATAAATTCTCAATTGTAAGGAACCACGTGGCATGCCACCTACCATTGGAAATGGGATGATGAGGAATATTCATTTATGAGTGTTTTTCATGCATTTTCAATGTCTTTCATACCCTTTTTCTTCAATCAACTTTAGTATTTATGAAAACACCTCTAGGGACTCTTAACTACTTAATCACTTAACCATATTTCTAGGGATTATTGTAGACTTATTCAAAGAATCTTCCCGTGAGTGACATTCTTAAAGATATTCTATAAGGGTACCAGTTTGGAGAATTCTTCAAATACACCCATCACTTCTAGAGGCTTCCAAACTTGCTTCAGGGCTTCTTCTAGGGTTGACATCAATGAAAACTAATTTTCCAACATATCCTTCACCTCCAAGTGAGGATATCAATGACATTAGAGGATTTGAGCATTAAGTATGGGTACTAAGGTTCTTGGCATGGTAAGGGAATGAAACTTGGGCCTTAGGAAGTATATGTTTCTTCTAAGTATCAAGGTTCTAAACCAACACCTTGAGTCACCACACTTGACCTCCCAATGATATCCTTGGCCTACGTATGGGGATATTAATGAAATTACAAAAATTTCAAAACTAGGTATTAGTATTAGGGACTTAAACATGGTTTGCAGAGGAATCCAAAAATTAGGTTGTAAAGGAAGTATCTAAACATATAAGTGAAAAAGAATGACTCAAATTACCACATATGACATCCTGAGGGCATCCTTGTCTTCCAAGTACAAATAGGGGCATCTTTAGAATACTTTGAGAACTAGTTATGAGTCTTGAGGCCCTTGACATGGCCATGGGAGGAAACATGGTGATTGGACCCTAAAGTAATATTTTTGGAATACACAACTATGAAAAACACCTTGAACCACCATATAATACCTCTCAAAGTTATCCCTTCCTTTGACTAGGGATATGGGTGCCATTAGGGGATTTTTTGTACTAGGTACATGATTCTTTGAGCCCTAGACATCTTTGAAGGAGTAAAACTAGGCCTTACACCATAAATGAAGGTTCTAAGCATCAATTTTCAAGAATGACACCTTCATCCACTACACATAACCTCTTAAGCTTATCATTAACTTTTGAGTGGGGATATTGACAATATTATGAAGTTTTTAGAACTAGGTATGGGTCTTAGGGTCCTATATATGGTTTGGGGGGTACACCTAGATATTAGGTCATCAATAAATATTATAGGATTTAAGGCCCAAGAAAAACGCATGACCTCAAAGGGGGTATTTGACCTCCAAGTGGAGTTATGTGCTTGATTACAATTTTTGAGCACAAGTTATGGGTCAAGGGTTCCTCAAAATAATAATAAGAACAAACCTATTCTTTATGAATTTAAGGAGGATTTCATGCATCCAGGGTCGAGAACAACACCTTGAACCCACACACATGACCTCCCAAGTGTATCCTTTGTTTTTCAGTGGGAATATTGGCACCATTAGGGTTTTTGGAGAGGTAGGTATCAGTTTGAAGACTTGGACCAAGGTCAAGTGATAAAAATTTCTCATTGGGCCTAAAAGGTAGCTTCCAAGGTTCAAGAGACATCAATGAGTCCTCAAACCACCACATATGATCTCTCTATGGGATCTATGTCCTTTGAGTTGTAATATAGACACCATTAGAAGGTTTTGAGCACCAAGTATAGGTCATATAGCATTAGACATGGTCAAGCGAGGAAAATAGAGCTTAAGGACCTAAAGTAAGCTTCCAGGCATCCAACTTTAAGAAAAATTACTTGAACCACCACACATAATGTCTTTAGAGTATCATATCCTTATTAGTTGGGATATGGGCACCATTAGAAGGTTTTGAGCTCTAGGTATGAGTCTTATTTCCTTGACCATGGTTGGGGGAGGTAACTCAGGAATCAAGCCCTAAAAGTATCTTATAAGGCTAAAGGGACATGAAAAAGGACTTGAGCCACCACAAAGGACATTTCTATGGGATATTTGGTCTTTAATAGGGGATATGGGATACATTGGAAGGTTTTTAGCACTAGATTTGGGTCATGGTGCCTTGAACATAGTTGGGAGAGGAAACCCTATCCTTAGGCCCTAAAGAAATTTTTTAGGCATCCGAGACCAATAATGTCACCTTAAAAATGAGTCTTAATTCCCTATTCATGGCTAGGAGAGGAAACATGATCCTTAGGCCCTAAAGGATCCATCCAAGGACAATAAAGATGCTTCAAACAACCACACATAGCCTCTTGAAGGTATCATTGCCCTATGATTAGGTATGTTGGTGCCACCTGGTGGTTTTGAGTGGTAGATATGTATCCGAGGGTGTTGGAAATTATTTAGAGAAGAGGGCCATGCCTTAGGTCCTAAAGAAATATTTGAAGAATCTAGATCCATGAGCAATTCTTTGAAGCACCACACTTGACTTCTAAAGGGTATTCATGGCCTCTAAGAAAGTGTGATAGTTCCCTCATAAGGTTTTGAGCATTAGGTATGGATATTAAGGCCTTGATATGGTTGAGGGAAACCCAAGACTTAGATGAAGTACAAATATGATAGGGATCCAAGTCCAAACACAATACCTCAAACCACCAAACCTAACCTCTTGAGGTTTTAGGCTGCTTCTAGGGCCCAAGGGTCATGAATGACACCTCAAACCACCATAGATGACATTTCAAGGGGATTTCTTTCCTTGAAGTGGTGTTATTGGAATCGTTAGGAGATTTTAATAACTTGGTATGGGTCTTGCATTTTTGGGCATGATCGAGAGAGAAAACCCAATTCTTATGTCCTAAAGGAAGATTTTAGGCATCTAGGGACAACACCAACATGTTGAACCACCATAAAATACCTTTCCAAGATATCCTTTCTATCTATATAAGGATAGTTATCATTATGATTTTTTTAACATTATGTATGAGTCTATGGAGATTGGATATGTTTAGGGGAAAAAACCTAAGAGTTAGGCCATAAAGGAATATTGTATGTTTCTATGGCTAAGAATGACACCTTGAACCACTAGAAATGATTTCTTGAGGGCATAATTTGCCTCTAACTAAGTATATGGGTACAAATACAATTTTTTAGCACTAGGTATGGTCCTTAGTGTCATGAAAATGATCAAGGGAGGAAACATAAACCTTAGGCCCTAAATGAATCTTTTAGCCATCTAGGGCCAAGAAGGATACCTAAAAAAACCACACATGTCCTATTGAAGTTATACTTAGCCTATTATTGGGGATGTTTGTGCCATTAGGTGGTTTTGAGTAGTAATTATCTGGCCCCAGGCCTTGTAAACAATATAGGGAAGAATTCCATGCCTTAGGTCCTAATTAAAGATTTGAGAAATCTAGAGCCATGAACAATACCTAAAATCACCAAATATGACCTCTGGAGGGTATCCTTGGCCTCTAAGAAAGGATTCTAGTTCACTCACAAGTTTTTGAGCATTAGCTATGGGTCTTAAGGTATTTATATGGTTAAGGGGGAAACTCAAGCCTTAATCAAAGTAAAAATATTATAGGCATCTAGGGCCAAACATGACATGACTTCAAGACACCACACTTGACCTCTCAAGTCTTTAGGTAGCTTCTAGGGCTAAAGGGTCATGAATGACACCTCAAACCACCATAGATGACCTGTAGAGGGATCTTTGGGCTTCAAGTGGGGATATGGGATGACTACAATATTTTGAGCACTAAGTAAGGGTCTTGAGTCCATCGATAGAGGAAACCCATGACTTAGGTCCTAAAGGAATATTCTAGGAATATAGGAACAATAAAAACATGTTGAATCACTATAAAGGAGATTTCCAGGGTATCCTCAGTATCTCTATGGGGATAGCCAACATTATGGGGTTTTGAACATTAAGTATGAGGATTTGGACCCTGGATATGGTCAAGGGAAAAAACATAGGTATTCATCCCCTACCTCTCCTCTCTTTTCCATTTTCCTTCATCAACTTTTTCCTTTTTCTGGCTGGTTAATTCATTTTCCCATTACTAGGTAACTTCATTCTTGTTTTCTTATTTCCTATTTGAATCTTTGCGCATTTCATTTTCTGTCTTTCTTGAAGTATGAAATATATGTCCTGTTTGGTTCGAATTACTTTTCATCACATTTTCCATGGATTGATCTCACCACAGGTTCCCCAAGAAGTTTTGTATGTATAGGGAATGCCCGTGCACGCGACGCGACATCCAGAGCAACCAATTTCGGGCTCAGACTGTGGGAACAGACAAGTAAATTTTCAATGGTAAATATCCACCAAGAATATCATATCAACATCTATCGTCCTTTTGGGGATGCAAAATTGCATGGAGTTTAACACCCAAAGTCATCAGAAGATCCGAAGCCCAAACCGCCGAAGTCTCGGAGTAAATCAGGACCATACATCAACAGAGACATGTGGAAGCAGATCGTTCACTTCAGGATTTTCATCCAGGAGATCTCTATGCTTCACATTTGAAACTCCTGAATCTCAGATCTCCGAAGTGAATCTGGACCGTTCGTCAGTCACGACACGTGGCAGTAGATCATTCACTTCGGCGATTTTCCTCCGAGAGATTTTTAGGTTTCACCACGAAAGTCCTGGAGAACCAAAGACCTGAAGTCCTGAAGTAAATCTAGACCATCCATCAGATGGGGCACATGGCGACAGATCATTCACTTTGGATATTTTCCTCTGGGAGATGCTTCATGTTTCACTTTCAAAAATCTCGAAGCCCAAAGTGCCAAAGCACGTGGCAACCAACATTTGAGACACATGGCACACTCATGAGGTAGGACACGTGGCATTCATCTCCAGAAATTTGGTCGCATCATTCACCTATTTCCATGTGACACGTATCCCCTTTCTTTCCAAGACACCTCAACATCCATGACATCATACAACATCAGGTCACCACGTTACTTCGACGATTTTTCTCCGAGAGATTTTCATGCTTCACATTTGAAACTCATGAAACCCAAACTTTTGAAGTGAATCTAGATCATTCATCCATCGCGACACATGGCGATAGATCGTTCACTTTAGGGTTTCTCCTCAGAGAGATGTTTCATGTTTCACATTCAAAACTCTCGAAGCCTGAAAGTTCGAAGTGAATTTGGACCATTGATCCCAGGTCAACGAGAACCATCAATCCTTGCAGCAGGTAAATATCACTTATATCTTGGATCGTAATTAGATCGATGACTATAGTTCATTGTGGGGACACAAACTGCCCAGACGTTAAATTTCCAGAGCAGTCCTGCAATTTTAAACCATGGTTTTGTTGGAAGGGTACGTGGCAGCTTCTGGGGAATTATGGGCCCAAAGGTGGTCTGGATCCAAACTACCCTCAAAAACTCCCACAATCATGTGCTTGAATGACGTCAGATCACCATGTCACCTCACTACTCTTTCTCCTCTCACCTTTCGCCACCTACTATCCACTCACTTCCCAGCCTGTCTACTCCTCCTCTCCTTACGTGCCACCTGTATCCTTTATCACACATCATCTACCCTCACGTCCATTCATTATGTCTCCTGATTGGATGCTCATCTCCACGTCTCCCCTCATGTCTGATGGGCCAAAAACCATTCCAGCAAAGCTATTTCATAGGTACAAATGGAAGCTAATGGGGTCAATACAGACTGCTCTTGGCTTCCGAAAGCTCAAGAATAGACAAAGAGCTAAGTCTTAGTCACAAGTCGACGCAGATTAGTTCCAGAAATACTTCAGCAAGCTTTGCTCATGTAATTGGTTATCTTGAGTGGCCTCCAAAATATCGCAGGCATGTCATCATTTAACACAGAGATTTTCTCTATCACTCCAAGGCCTATCTTCAGTCAACTCAGTTCCTCCAGCACATGCATCAGTTATGTCATAGAGACAGTAGTAGTTTTATTTGATTAAGTCCAACATTTTCCTAGATTAGATGCTAGAGTGGTCTTTTGTGTGTGATAAGAATCACTCTTGTTGATTAAGTCTAGTTTCTTAGTAAAGTTAATTATTTGATTTATGAACAGTTCCCTAGATTAGGTCTCAGTCCCCTAAGGATGAGAGCCTCTGCAACTCTTTAAATAGTTAGTTTTCAGATGTTGTAAGGGTCAGATTTTTTGAGGAAGGAATAGAAATACAACAGATTGGTTGGACATGTTTTATGCATGGATTAAAGCTCTCTATATGGTGAACATATTCTTGACGAGAGTGTTTCGTTCAACTTCTTATGTGTTTTGATTCTTATCTTGAATACAATTTTTGATTTGCGCAATGTGATTTCATTTCCTTTCAGCTATTGTGTGACTTATTTTTACTGATACACAACCTGTCAAATAGATAATGCTTTGGTGAAAATCTGTATTTGCAACCTATGGGAGTTACTGTGTTTTGATACATGTTTGATGTCTTGAAATATTATTTTGAGTATTTAACTTCTTACAATAGATTATTCATTGAGTAGTTTGTTGTTTCTTTCTGTTTTCTATTATTTCATTGGTCTGTCTTTAGTGTGCCATCAGCCAAGGAGGGCCCTCATCCATATCATTCCGCCAACCCAACCTTGCCTTTGTCTTGATAGAATAACCCTCTGACCAAATTTAAATAAACAATCATTCAAAACTGATAGGTGTCCTCGCTTTTCCCTTTAGCAGTCAAGTGCAAACCTTAGGACCAACATCTTATCGCGTCGTTTCTAGGGAACAGAATAATGAAATATATTTCCTTGGGAAAACGACAATGATCATATCTGATCTTTGATGGTGAACAAAGACCAGACACATTCATATTACATATCATTCACCTGGTGACTCCATGGTTAAAGAATCCAGTGGCGACTCCAAGGTTTTAAAAAGTCATAGTTTCATATGGAACAATCTTGGCTCGGAGGTTTTCTCCTTTAGATTTCTCTGTTGTTCCTAGTTTTCCAAATGTTGTTCCTACTAGAGATGAGTGGGGTGATTTTTTGCCCAAATTTAGAGAACATAGAGATGAAAACCCTGCTGAGCATTTGCTTGAGTTTCATGAAATCATGCATCAGTGGGGAGTACATCATGATGATGCACTAATGAAGATGTTCATGTACTCATTAGAGGGGTATGCTCGTGAGTGGTATCGATCCTTTCCCCCTGCCAGCATCTCTTTCCTGGAATAGTTCCATGCTGCATTCAATAAGCATTGTAAAAGGTTTTTTCCAGCTGATTTACTTTTTTACAACTGTTGTGAAGAATTTGAATCTCATATTCGACAGTCACTTACTAGTTCTTCTAGTAGTGAAAGTAAAGGGGACGTTTCCGTGGAGGAAGATTCAGTTACATATGAGTATTCTTTTGATCCTTTTATTTAAAGGGATGTTGTTGGGAAATACATTAATGATGAAATTGATGATAACAAGGCTTTCAATACATCTCGCATTATTTTAGGTGACTCAGATAGTTGTTATTATGATACATCTATTGTTCTATGTTCTCATAAAGATTTGATTAACTGTGAGGAAATTGATGTTTAAGGTCACGAGCATGTTTTTTCCCTTCCTTATGAAATTGTTGAGAAATAGGAAATATATAAGTCTGAAGATGACATTCTGGAGCTAGAACAAGGACAAACCAACAATGCAGGAGACATACCCATTCATTTCAAACAACAATATGAGCAATATCAAGGGTGTTTTGCTTCCCATTATGGTTGTGAATCACATGACTTTCATGAGTTTTTTCAATGAGGACAGGATCAACTCAGTCTTATTTATAATGCGGATATCACACAACAACAAATTTGTCCTCTCAACCAGTTGGAGGATTTTCACGAGTTTCAAGATCCAATAGCGAGATGGATGGATTATTCTAAACAATGACCTACACATAGTCATGATTCTTAGTCCAATGTTTTGTTGGTTTCATTGGAAGTGGAATTACACATGATTGTGTTGGTTTTTAGTTGAATAGAGTAGTTAGTAGGAGAATAAGCTCATAGTTCGAGCATTTAATTTTTAGTTCGCAGATTGTTTTTTAGTACGTTGGTTTTTAGTAGCTTGTTTGAATAAGAGACTCCATATCCCAACAAGGCACTGGGGTGTAGTTTCAGTTTTTATTTAAATAAATGAATGGCTGAGGGATAGTAACAGACACGCAAGGATGATAGATAGAAATGAGGGTAAGTGATGAAAGGTAAGAGAAGTTATCTAATCTTAAGGCACTGATATACAATTCTTAGCACCTCACAGGGATGAGCTATCCCCATTTGGAGCCAATTATGTAACCTATGTATGCATCCCATGCCTCTCCTCTCTTTTCCATATGCCTTCATCAACATTTACCTTTTTCTGGTTGGTTAAGTCATTTTCCCATTACTGAGTAACTTGGTTCTTGTTTGATTCTTTCCTTATTGAGTCTTTGCGCATTTCATTTTATGTCTTTGTTGAATTATGAAATATTTTTCATTTTTGGTTCAAATTACTTGTCATCACATTTTCCATGGATTGATATCACCACAGGTTCCCTAAGAATTTTTGTATGTACAGGGAATGCCCATGCATGCGACATAGCATCTAGAGAATCCAATTTCAGGCTCAGACTGTGGGAACAGACAGGTAAATTTTCAATGGTAAAGATACACAAAGAAAATCATATCAACGGCTATCATCCTTTTAGAGATGCAGAATTTCATGGAGTTTAACACCCAAATTCATCAGAAGACCTGAAGCCCGAACTCCTAAAGTCTTGGAGTAAATAAGGACCATACATCAATGGAGACACATGGAAGTAGATCATCCACTTCGGGAGTTTTCATCTAGGAGATCTCAATGCTTCACATTTGAAACTACCGAATCTCGGATCTTCGAAGTGAATCTGGACCATTCGTCGGTCATGACACGTGGCAGCAGATCATTCACTTCATGGATTTTCCTCTAGGATATTTTCAGGTTTCACCACGAAAGTCTCGAAGACAAAGACCCAAAGTCCCGAAGTAAATATAGACCATCCATCAGACGAGGCACACAATGATAGATCATTCATTTTGGATATTTTACTCTGGGAGATGTTTCATGTTTCACTTTCAAAACTCTTAAAGCCTGAAGTGCCGAAGCATGTGGAAACCAATAGTTGAGACATGTGGCACACTCATGAGGTAGGAAACATGGCATTCATCTCCGAACATTTGGTCCCTTCATTCGCCCATTTCCACGTGACAGATGTCACCTTTATTTCCAAGACACCTCAACCACGACTTTCCTCCGGGAGATTTTCATTCTTCACATTTGAAACTCCTGAAACCCAGACTTTCGAAGTGAATATGGATCGTTCATCCATTGCGACACTTGGTGATAGATCTTTCACTTTGGGGTTTCTCCTCCGGGAGATGTTTCATGTTTCATATTCAAAACTCCAGAAGCCCAAAAGTCCGAAGTGAATCTGGACCATTGATCCCATGTCAACGAGAACAGTCAATCCTTGCAGCAGGTAAATATCACTCAGATCTCGTATTGTAATCATATCAAAAACTATAGTTGATTTCTGGGATGTAAACTACCCGGACGTTAAATTTCCATAGAGGTCCCGCAATTTTAAACCATGGTTTTGTTGGAAGAGTACATGGCAGCTTCTGGTGAATTGCGGGCCCAAAGGGAGTCTGGATCCAAACCACCCTCAACAACCCTTGCAATGACGTGCTTGAATTATGTCAGATCACCGCATCACCTCACTACTCTTTCTCCTCTCGCCTTTGTCCACCTATTATCCACTCAGTTCCCAACCTATCTACTCCTCCTCTCCCTACACACCACTTGTATCCTTCATCACACATCATATACCATCATGTCCATTCATTCCATCTCCCGATTGGATGCTCATATCCACGTCTCCCCTCATGTCCTATGGGCCAAAAACCATTCCAGTGAATATATTTAACAGGTACATATGGTAGCTGACGGGGTCAATACAGAGTGTGCTTGGCTTCCAAAAGCTCAGGCATAGACAAAGAGCTAAGTCTCAGTCACAATTCTACACAGATTAGTTCCATAATACTTCAACAAGCTCTGCTCATGTAGTTGGTTATCTCTAGTGGCCTCCAAAAGCTCACACAAATGTCGTTGTTTAACATAGAGATCTACTTTGCCACTCTGAGGCCTATCTTCGGTCAACTCATTTCCTCCAACACATGCATCAGTTCTTTCGTAGAGACAGAAGTAGTTTTATTTTATTAAGTCCAACATTTTCCTAGATTAGATGCTAGAGTGGTATTCTGTGTGTGATAAGAATAACTCTTGCTGATTAAGTCTAGTTTCTTATTAAAGTTAATAATTTTATTTACGAACAGTTCCCTAGATCAGGTCTCAGTCCCCTAAGGACGAGAGCCTCTGCAACGCTTTAAATAGTTAGTTTTCGGATGTTTTAAGGGTGAGATTTTTTGAGGAAGGAATAGCCATACAACAGACTGGTTAGACATGTTTTATGCATGGATTAAATATCTCTACTTGGTGAACATATTCTTGACGACATTGTTTCGTTCAAATTATTATGTGTTTTGTTTCTTATCTTGAATACATTTTTTTATTTGCGCAACATGCTTTCATTTCCTTTCAACTATTGTGTGACTTATTTTTACTGATACGCAACCTATCAAACAGCTAATGCTTTGGTGAAAATTTGTCTTTGTAACCTGTGGGAGTTATTGTGTTTTGATACATGTTTGATGTCTTGAAATATTAATTTGAGTATTTAACTTCTTACAACAGATTATTCATGGAGTAGTTTGTTGTTTCTTTCTGTTTTCTATTATTTCACTGGTTTATCTTTAGTGTGCCATCAGCCAAGGAGGGCCCTCATCCATATCATTCTGCCAACCCAACATTTCCTTTTTATTTATATAATAAACCTGTGACCAAATTTAAAGAAACAATCATTATAATCTGATAGGTGGCCTAGCTTTTCCCTTTAACATTCAAGTGCAGACCTTAGGACCAACATCTTCTGGCACCGTTGTCGGGGAATGGAGTAACGAAATATCTTTCCATGGGAAAAAGACAATGATAATATCTGATATTTGATGGTGAAAAAAGACCAGACACATTCAGACTGCATATCATTCACCTGGCGACTCCATGGTTAGAGAATCCAATGGAGACTCCATTGTTTTAAAAAGTCATTGTTTCAGATGGAAGCCATCTTGGCTCAAAGGTTTTCTCCTTTAAATTTCTCTGTTGTTCCTAGTTTTCCAAATGTTGTTCCTACTATAGATGAGTGGGGTGATATTTTTCCCAGATTTAGAGAACATAGAGATGACAACTCTGCTGAGCATTTTCTTGAGTTTCATGAACTCATGCATCAGTGGGGAGTACATCATCAAGATGCACTAATGAAAATGTTCATGTAGTCATTAGAGGGAGATGCTCGTGAGTGGTATCGATCCTTGCCCCCTACTAGCATCTCTTCCCTGAAACAGTTCCATGCTACATTCAGTAAGCATTGTAAAAGGATTTTTCCAGTTGATTTACTTTTTGAGAACTGCTATGAAGAATTTGAATCTCATATTCGACAGTCACTTATTAGTTATTCTAGTAGTGAAAGTAAAGGGGACTTTTCTATGGAGGAAGATTCAATTACATACAAGTCTTCTTCTGATCCTTTTATTCAAAGGGATGATGTTGGGAATTACATTAATGATGAAATTGATGATAACAAGGCATTGGATACATCTTGCATTATTCTAGGTAACTTAGATAGTCATTGTTATGATACATCTGTTGTTCTATGTTCTAATGAATATTTGATTAAATGTGAGGAAAGTGATGTTGAAGGTCATGAGAATATTTTTCCCCTTCCTTCTAAAATTATTAAGCAACAGGAAATCTATAAGTTTGAAGATGACATTTTGGAGCTAGAACAAGGGCAAACCAGCAGTGTAGGAGACATATCCAATCATTTCAAGCAACAATATGAGCAGTATCAAGGGTGTTTTGCTGCCCTTTATGGTTGTGAATCACATGAATTTCATGAGTTGTTTCTATGAGGATAGGAGCAACTCAGTTTTGTTTATAATGCATATCTCACACAACAATAAATTTGTCCTCTCAACCAGTTGGAGTCTTTTCATGAGTTTCAAGATCCAATAGTGAGATGGATGGATTCTTATTTTTCCAAAATCCCAAAGGTTGAAAGTTTTACCATGATCATCATTTGCAACTGTAAGTACCAGATGCCTACCAACGTTTTGTCATGTTTGATATATACTCTTTGGATTATTCTAAATAGTGACTTGCACATAGTCACAATTCTTAGTCCAATGTTTTGTTGGTTTCATTGGAAGTGGAATTACACATGATTGTGTTGGTTTTCAGCTGAATAGAGTAGGTAGTAGGAGAATAAGCTCGTAGTATGAGCATTTAATTTTTAGTTCGCAGATTGTTTTTTTAGTATGTTGGTTTTCAATAGCTTGTTTGAATAAGAGAATCCATAGCCCAACAAGGCACTAGGGTGTATTTTCAGTTTTTATTTCAATAAATGCATGGCTTAGGGATAGTAACAGACACACAGGGATGACAGACAGAAATGAGGGTAAGTGATGAAAGGTATGAGAAGTTATCTAATCTCAAGGCATTGATCTACAGTTCTTAGCACCTCACAGGGATGAGTTATCCCCAGTTGGATCCAATGTTGTAACCTAGGTATGCATCCCCTGCCTCTCCTCTCTTTTCCATATTCCTTCATCAACTTTTTCCTTTTTCTGGTTGGTTAAGTCATTTTCCCATTACTGAGTAACTTGGTTCTTGTTTACTTCTTTCATGTTTGAGTCTTTGCGCATTTCATTTTCTGTCTTTCTTGAAGTATAAAATTATGTCGTCTTTGGTTCAAATTACTTGTCATCACATTTTCCATGGATTGAGCTCACCACAGGTTCCCCAAGCATTTTTTTATGTATAGGGAATGCTTGTGCACGTGACGCAGCATCTAGAGCAGCCAATTTAGGGCTCAAACTTGTTGATGGGCGAAATTGACCGCTCGTCAACTGGAGGGGTGGATCCGGTCCAAGGTTGTCTAAATAACCCAATCCATTTGGATTAATCCACTTTGACGGGTTTAGCGGCTCCGTTAGCCGATCTAAGTCCTAGGAAAGTGAAAGAAAAACTAAGATAAAGAAACTAATCTATGTGAAAAAAAACACTTCTGCAAACTATATACAAATCTAATATATATATACAGTTTACTAACTAATATTGTAAAACAATAATTCTACTTATTAAATGTTCAGTTATCAATACAATTAAATCTCGATTATATACAGTATTTACAAAATACAAATTTTGATCGAAATCTGCAAAATCATTTGTGAATTGTTTTATGACAGTGAAGCTATTATTTTTTATTTTTTATAACGTTTATGAAAAAGAAATAAAACAACAACTATCTAACTAAGCAATAAAAGTAGTAATATGTACTGTTTATCTATCTAAATTACAGAGAATTCTCATATTAATTGATTATTAAAATACAAATGACAAACTGACCTGAAATTACTTGTTATGTGCATAAGCATCTGTGTTCACTGTTCAATGAGGGAAACCCACATCAGATTCTCCAATACTTTGCGTAAACACGAAGCAACAACGCTTCAGAATTTCTAACAATAGAACAGGTAAAGAATATAGCAACAACAATTTTATAATTTACAAACAACCACTTCAAGATAAATCCCTCTGTGAAGATTTGTAGTTAACTACTCATTTAACACAGAAGATTAACCTTCTGTTCATTAAATTAAAATAGGGTAATTGCTGTAAGTAAAATAAGAGACATCAACTATAAACAATAGCTAAATCATATCGCATCAACCTGTAACAAATCTTGATATCTAAAGTAGTCAATAATTTGATTACAAATTAAAATGCACAAGAACTAGAGATAAAAGCATGATATATTTGAAATCTAAAGCTGTTACAAAACATTCACTTTCATTCCAGTCTGAATTATTAATCCATAGTCTCTGTCTCCAAGCAACGATCCTTGTTTACAAAAAAATAACAAGTATATAAAAGCCACATGATGAAACATTCCTTGTGGAAATCATCAAAACTGTTTGCAAAAAATATGGGAACAATCTCCCAAATTGCTATGCCTATCTAAGACTAACAGCTTAATCCCAAAACTGTGTAACAAAAAAGCATGTTCTAAAATGCCATAATTGATCCAACTCCCATTGAAATCCATGTGTACCTGTAGATGCACAAAAATAAACGATTTTAGATAGTGTTTAATTGTAAAAATCAACAGAAATTCAAATTTTATGACTAGCTACAGAATCTCACGATTCTGTAGCTGGTCATATTTACAAAAACAATTGTATTAAATTAATCCAATGGTAACAGAAATGTATACGATCTATCAAACAAATCCTTTATTACTAATTCAAATCAAACAAAATCGTTTATGTTAATTTGAAACAAACAGAATTGCATTGAATCAATTCAATCAAAACAAAAATGTATTCAATTTATCAAACAAATCATTTATACTAATTCAAAGCCAACAGAATCATTTCAAAAATCACTTTTGAAATGTCATACCTTGATCTCAAGGATAAAATATTTTCATGCTATTTTTGAATTAACAACGACTGTGGCCGTTTCCACATTTTTGAAAACCACAGAGCCTGTAGTCTTTTGCCTTTTATCATTAGCTAGCAGTCTGTCTTTTTCTTTGGTTAACACATATACTTGGTCCTCCAAAGAATTAATTCGGGATTGCAGCACATGAACATTTGTATAGTATCGTTCGGGTAGGTCGAGGGTTTAATAGAGGGTGAAAGTGGAGGAGGGGGCACGACAGGCCTGACAAGGGTTTCGGTGACCACAGTTTTATCCACTTGACCAATTTCAGGACTGGTAAAGCCATTTCTCAACAAAAAATCTTCCCAACAGTCTCCACTCAACCTTAAATGATAGGCTATGATAATCTTAATTAAACAGTGCTGGAAGAGGCTGGAGTCTACTTTCTCCCTCTTATAACGTTTAGCCATTTTATACAAACTGCGAAGAAGGAAATGTGGCATATTCAAAGGGAAATCTATGAAATTCATAAGTAGCTGGAGGTTGTATAGGAAACCTAAACCGTATCTACCCTCGCATGTAATAAATTTCTTAATAATGGCCAACAAATCATGCCATCAAGATTTAACGGCTGTTACCGTCATACCTCTATCACAACTGATGATTTTCCTTGAGGTAAATAGGAGCGGCCATGGCACTTCATCAACCTTCAAATTCTTAAACCATGTCTTCCCCTTAGCTTGCAGACCAATGGCTAAACTAAAAAATTCCTCGTTCAATTTGAGTTGGATGTCCCCAACTTTGGCCCTTCATCCGTCGAATGTGAGGGTGAACTACTGAGCGACTGCGAGGTTGAAACCCTCAAATTTCTCAATGAAAACTAACCATCCATTCTTCTCTAGGTCCTCTCGGGCATTATCAAATAACAACAACATTTGGACACCATTGGGTTCTATGCGTACTACAGGAGCCATAGCAGGTAGCACACAATCAATAGGGTAATCGCTGAGGGGGTTTGTGAGGGTAGACACAAGATCAATTACCACAGTTTTTTCCAAAACAGGTAGAGGCAGCCCAAAGTGTAAGGAACAAGTTAATGCTTATGCATGTGAGGGTGGTGGAGTGAGTTGAAACCCTGCAAAACTATTATGTTTGCATGTACAATCGACGATGCCTTGGTAAGTTTCATTCATATCACTTTTGGTGTGTATCAAAACAATGTAAACAACATGTCAAACGAATAACCATTGAAAACCATGACAATTCGATTTGAATGTTTGAACAAACAATAGCATTTGTAGGATTTAAAACAAAACAACATGTCAAATATTGCACCAAAGATTTAATCACAAAATTAATGCGTTCTATGAAACCATTGCACTAAGGATTTAATCAAAGACACCAAAAATCATTTGCATCAAGAACTTATAAATCGAAACCTTATTAACAAAATATGCAAAGTGAATAAAGGTTTGGTGTTTTGATAAATGTATGACCATTAGTGTGTTGGAGGTAAAAGAGGAACGACCAAATAAACCAAGATTTACAATAATCCAAAGATGATTTTAATTCCATCAACACGACTTCCAACTAAATTTTTTCACACTTGGAGTTGTGAAAACGAAAACGAAAGGAAGATATGCGAAAGCAAAGATAATAGCGTCATTTTGTTTAAAGAATTGCGATGAGTATTGAGGGTTCAAAACCCTTGTGTAGGCAGCTTGTAAGGAAAAGATAAGAATTGCAAAATGGCTGCCAACAATGGTGACACACTGGTAGAAGAAGTTATCTATACCAAACAAACAATTCCAGATTAAGATAATGAGAATAATTCTAACTCAAAGACAACCAGAAAATTGTTTAAACATCATCATCAATCATAAAAAATTCCAGTTCCAGATTGATTGTTATTTAAAAGATGAAAACTGATGACAATCTAAACAAAAGTGAGTCATGATATTAAAGATAAAATCTCCAATACTGTTGACAGAGCCACTGCTACCAGAAGGTGTCCATAGCCTCAACAGGGTTTCCATTTAACCCACTCTGATATCTATATCCTGCCAAGAAGTTCTAGATCAGAATAAAAGACATTTGAAGGTCAAGAGATTTCATATTCACAAATTTTCATATACCCAACATTGCTTCACTGCCAGCGGGCCTATTCAGTACCCTGACGAAGTTGTCTTGGCGTCATGCATGCATTTACCCACTGCCAGCAGACCTGTTCAGTGTCCCAGCAGGTTTACAGGCACTTCCCATAACTCTTTAATGATTTATTTGTTTTTAAAGATATATAATTGAATGGGGTGATGCCGAAAATTATGATATTTTGGATATACTTTAATAATTTACAGACCTTGAGAGAATTTTTAAATTTTCCTTAATTAAGATCTAGAGATGGTTCGTTGATAAACTGACCTTCGAAGGCAGGGAGACATCTTCTGAGTTGTTTCCTTAAGGAACAGGGACAACGTAAGAAGAAAAAGGATAATAGTGTCAGGCTTCAATTACAGATTGGAATCAATAAACTTCTTTCAAACAAGAGGCTTTCTTAAACATGGCTGTGAATATCAAAAGCATATCATAATTGATGTTTAGACAACTTTTCAACAGTCATTTCAGAGAAAAAAAAATTGTTTTCTTTGTCTGAACAGTTCATAATGCAGGCATGTGTGTTTCAAAAAGAAAGACTAATAAGCATAAATGGAAACAAAACACACCAGCGAAGAAAAATTGGAAAGCAAAGAAATCCAAACAAACAAAATATGTACAGAAGGTGCATCTGAAAACCTCATGAAACAAATCCCTTGGGAGACTGAGAGAAAGTGGAAAAATCATGTTTGATGGGAAATCAGTCTTACTTGTGGTACCTTGGGTTAGGGTTGACTCAGATTTATTTATCTCTTTACTTTCCATTTAATATTTTCATGATGATACTGCGTTTTTGAAAATAAATGTTCAACTAAAAGCAAGGAGAAAAGGATCAAGTAGACTTCCCTGGCAACAGTCATATTATGGTTCTCGTGGTGCGCCCACTTGCGTTCATCACTGCATTATTACAAAGAGAAATAGTGAGAAATACAACTGAAAGAAAACCTATTCCTAAACCTACCCTAACTATTAAACAAATCAGGATACTACATGAAGTCATGCTTCCAATGTAGCCATCAGAGTAACTCCAATCCTGTAATGGAAACAAAATCAAACATTATTAATAAGAATGGTTATATATCAACAAATGACAGAAACATATCACACTTACATTCATAATCATCATCTAAAAACAAAGTAAGCATGATATTACCATTCCCTGGAATATTCTTGTTGTATGAATCCTCCATCCATTGTGCAATCTTGTCGTGATAAGGGTCATAATGGCATGGGCGTGTGTAAGTAGGTTTGAAAAACTTGTCAAGATTACGAGGAAATGAAATAACCATTAGCCAAGGCTGAAATGCCCCATCCTCCTGATAATTCTCTAAGTGTTCATTAATTTCTTCACATGGACGATCTAAAAGAAATATGTCACGCCTACTTCCAAGATACTTAGGTAAAAAGAAAGCAAGCACAACTTTGTCTTTATTATGAATTTTTTTTATATATGAATATTCAAGCCATCCTAAGATCCTGTCACAAAAATGGGGATGCAAA